>MU183257.1:0-73291 GCA_016904865.1 Pissodes strobi | reverse complement strand
AAGCCATCACTGAACTTCGACAACAGATGCTAGGGGAAAAATGGGAACATATCAACAATAGCGACGTAAACAATGCATTCACAGATTTTCTCTCAAGCTTCACATGGTAATTATTTAATAAGACATGCCCGAGAAAGATTTTCAAGCAACGCTCTAAAAGCAATCCGTGGTATGACGCAGTCTTGAGAAAAGCTAAAGATAATCTTCATGACCTCTATGTAGTCTCAACTACCCATAATGACGAAAGAATATTCCAACACTACAAAGAAAAGAAGAGGGAATATCGTAAAGCCATTAGCGATGCAAAAATAAACTTCAATAGCGGCAAAATTTTAAACTCAAAAAATACATCAAAGCAAGTGTGGTCCATAATTAATGAAGAACTGGGAAGAACAAAGAAGAACGCAGACATCAACATAAATAAAGATAATAACTTAATATCTAACAAAAAAGATGTAGCAAACGAGTTTGGAAAATTCTTTTCCGGAGTTGCAGAAGATAAAATCCAAAGGCATTTTGGGCAGCAACTGTCTGATCCAACGCTAAGTGACTACCACCCACATTCAATCTTTCTAAGTTCTGTATCACCAGAGGAAGTAACGAGAATTATAAAAAGTCTAAAAAACACAAAAGGAGTGGGCCCAGACGAAATCCTTGTAAATGTTGTAAAGGCTGTAGCTGACCTAATATCTGATCCTTTAAATATAATAATTAATCTCTGCCTAGAAAAGGGTAATTTTCCATTTGCTCTCAAGATAGTTAAAGTAGTACCCATATTTAAAAAAGGCTACAAGCATTGTATTGAGAACTACAGGCCAGTGTCTATTCTTAGTATGTTCTCGAAAATTTTTGAGAAGGCAATATATACAAGGTTACGAGACTTCCTTGAAAAGTACCAACTTCTGAACGACAATCAGCATTGATTCAGATCGGGGCGATCCACTGAATCAGCAAGTGTGGTGTTAGTTAACTTTATACAGCGAGAGCTGGACCAAGATATGCTGTTGCAGGAGTGTTCTTTGATCTTTCTCGGGCATTCGACACTCTTAACCTGGAATTTATAAGTAAGAAGCTGTTTCACTTGGGAATAAGAGGCAATGCACTTAAACTAATCATGGCTTTCCTAGAAAACAGAAAACTTTTTGTAGATATAAGCGGGGTTCATTCTAGTCAATACGACATAAATATCGGAGCAGCACAGGGTTCAATATTAGCACCACTAATATTCATACTGTTTGTAAATGATCTAACACTGCCAGGTATGACAATTAAATTTGCAGACGATACTTCTGTTGGAATCTCCGCTCCTAATGAAGAGGCTCTTCTGGAACAACTAAACAGGGTATGCGAGGAAATGAAGGCGTGGTGTGGAAGAAACAAGCTTATCCTGAATGAGGACAAGACGGTGATGGTTCATTTTTATGGAAATGTTCCCAGGGCATCTATACAGGACAGCACTAGTCAGGTCAAGTTCTTGGGTGTCTACTTGGACCAAAGAATGAATTGGGACGCCCAGATTGATCATATTTGTTCTGGGCTATCAAGAGCTTACTATGCACTCTTAAAAATGAGACATTCTATCTCAAGGGACACTCTGATTCACATCTATTACGGAAGGGCCTACCATTATCTTTCCTACAATATCATACTATGGGGCCAAGCAACCAATAAAACGTGTATTTGTTGGTCAAAAGCGATTGATACGTGTAATCCTCAGTCTAAAACATCAAGAATCATGTAAGGAGACATTCAGGGAGCATGGATTTCTTACACTGGTCTCAATCTATATCATGAAATGAAATGTGCTATATACGTTTTAAAAAACAGGAGTGGCTTTGAGAAGAATGAGGACAACCACAACTATCCCACTAGGAACTCATCTGCATTATCCATCCCAAAACATACAACAGCACAGTATGAGAAATCACCGCACTATGCCTGTATAAAGGTATTTAATGGACTCCCAGATAATTGTAAATCGGTCAAGAACATCACAACATTTAGGAGGCAGTTAAAGAGATACCTGATAGATGCTGCCTTTTACTGCCTGAATGATTTTATGAAGTAAGCGTTGAGTGTTGTAATTTAATTATGCCAGGAATTATCTTGATATCACATGTAAAATGTAATGTAAATTTTAAAAGGAAGTAATCTGTTTTTTTGATAAGTAGTTTGTAAGTTCAGGCTTAGTATGTTATATTGACCATCCTTATGTCATATTTTGATCTTATTGGAATATATTATTTGTATTTGTATTTGTATTTGATAGCCTGATATTCAACACAATTTGGGCTTTCCATTTTGCCCAATTATTGTCGATGTAGTTTATTTTTCTTCTTGATTTTGTGTCTCAAATTTGAAGAGAACCACTTAGGAGATTTGATTGATATTAATCAAAAGTAAATCCAGAAAGTTTCAATTATTGAGCGTAAGTAATAAGAAATCAGATACTCATCACTTTTAGCGACCCTCTCCTCTGGAACACTGATATCCCACTGATATGGCGGAGAGGGAAATATTCCTTATTTTAAGTAATTATGCAGAGGAAAATGGATATTTGAGGAAGGCTGTTTAGTGCTCCCAAAAATAGAGCAATCTATAAGGTGATGATCGGCAATTTCCACTAATGAACAAAAAATTGGGACAAATAGTAAATTTGCACAATGCGAATGTCACTGAAACGTACACATTGGTCACCTATCCATTCATATTAAAATTGTTTTAAATCGGTCAAGCTGCAATAGACGTAAAAGTATAAAATTGCTCTTTCCATTTTAGCGATGGCCATAGCGACCTTATTGAAGATTATACGAGATCCCACCTTATATCAATATCATACAATGGTGGTCCAAGCAGTCACTTTTACGTTTAAAAGTCTAGGAATCAAATGCGTTCCGTATATAGCTCAGGTAAAAATTATATTAAGCAGGAAATTTTAATTTTCTATTAAAATTGTATGCGTTTTTCAGGTCCTTCCGAGTCTCCTGAACGTTGTCCGATCTGCGGACATCAACTTTAGGGAATTTCTGTTCCAACAATTGGCACAGTTGATAGCCATAGTGAAACAACACATTCGGAATTATCTTGACGATATATGTGATTTGATTAAAGTGTTTTGGACACCAAATTGCGCTATACAAGGTAATCAAAATAAGACTACATCTTTAGACTGGCTACAGAATGCAATACGAGAAAATGTTGTTATGATCTTATGAAAGATAAATTACAATTTCGATGTTGTGTCTTAAATATATCCATTTTTTATTCCATTAGTAAATGGACAAATAAATTCTTCAATTAGTATTGAAATAAATTTAAAATAACATTTTTATAACATTTGCTGTTAAAAATTTAAAGGGAAGTAGCCATTATTCTATTCATAATGGTGGTTTATTGTAAATAAATAGAGCAATTATTTAAAATATAAACTTACTTTTGAAAAATTATATATATACTGGTTGTGAGAAGGAGTTCTATAGATTTTTTGTTGCATTTTTTATGCAACATTCAGAACAATACAGCACAGTATAACTTATTTTGACAAAATACTATAGAGCTCAAAAACTTTTGTAACATGAAACTCCTTATTTTCAGGTACTATAATCCTTCTATTGGAAAACATAGCTGAGGCCCTAGGCGCGGAATTTAAGGTATATTTACCACAGTTAATACCTCAAATCCTAAAAGTTTTGAACCACGATACTTCAAAAGACAGGCAACACACTATAAAGCTACTCAAAGCTTTGCATAGGTTTGGAAATAATTTGGATGATTACATGCACTTGGTTTTACCGCCAATAGTCAGGTTAGTATTTATTAATCGTATATGTATAACTTATTCAGTGTTGAAAATGTTAATATATGCATATATAAAAAAAATCATGGTCAGGCTTAGCCGATTTAAAAAGTAGTTATAAGTCTCGGTGACAGAGGCTACCCACCTTATAAAAAAAAGACAATAACCAAACCAAAGGAATTCTTGAAGAAAATAATAACTAAATTAAATTAGTAAACTCTACAAAACTAAACTATCTAATTGTATTTGTGTAAATATGTCATGTTTTACAGATTGATCGACGCCTCTGATTGCCCGACGGCAGTTTCTAGGCAAGCTTTAGAAACGATCGACCAGCTTGCCGAGCTGATTGATCTGTCAGACTACACATCCCGAATAACACATCCGTTGGTGCGAACTATCGACAAGAACCCAGACTTGCGAGATACTGCCCTGGATACGCTTTGTTCCTTAGTAACTCAGCTGGGGAGGAAGTTCTGCATTTTTGTGCCTATGGTTCAGAAGGTCATGTTAAAGCATAAAATCAATCATAGGAGGTATTTTCATTTAATTTATGGATCGATCATTACTTATTAAAGTTATTAGTCTTCTAAGAATATTATTGGTCTTTTTCGAAAATTAATTAGCCAAAAACAACAATTTATCTTAAAATCTCGACTGACAATGAGCTAAAAAAATCGGACACCTCTAAGAATAACGTTTTAAAACTAGTTTTTGATATTGAACTGTTGCATCAGTATCAGTATTTATTAGCACTTTAGTTTTAGATTGGCTTTGTCAATAAGAATTGTATGCTTGGATAATAAAGCTTATTTTGATTTAATTTAATTTCTTGGATTTGCGCTGGGATTATAATTTTACTTATCATTTTTTTTGGCCCCATATAATTTTTTAACAACATGTAACATCGTATAAAACTAAGTTTAATTTTAAAAATATTGAAATATTCAATCAGCTCTTCTTTTAGATATCTGACTCTCCTTATTTTTAGGTGGGAAACTTTAGTGTCCACTGTCGAAACTGAAACAACAATGGCAGATGAATTGGATTTACCAATACCTAGGAACAGGTATTAAAATGTTGCATGTAACTAATTGAGCAATAGCCTTTATGGAACATGTTAATTAAATATGTATCTTTATAACATCGTCTTCAACATGTGGAATTTCTTTTAGGCAAAGAAGAAACAAAGATATCGGTCTATCCGGTGATACATCTACAATGTCTCAGAGATTAAAAGTATCTGAGAAGAATCTGCAACAAGCTTGGGTACCCATTAGAAGAGCTTCTAAGGTAGCTATTTAAATATAAAATTATTACAAATTTGCTGTGTAGGGAATTATTTATCGTAAGTAATTTTACAACATTGGAATATTGTCGGCAATTGAAAACTCTGGTAAGCGATATTTGCATTTATTTCTCTCAGTATGTCATTATGTTTATGAAAAATGACAGGATAAATACCAACATCAAGCAATGTCATCTAAATGTGATGTTTATTTTATTTTATTTTATTTATTTATTTTATCTCCCCTATTCATTTTAGAGCAAACTTGTATTAGACTTTTTTGAAGGTCTTTGTATGGTAGACTCCCATGTAAAATATGAATAATTTTCATTTAGCGAATTAGAGATATTTTGAAAAATGTTTCCTAAAATTTGTGGTACAAAAATGCGATCTTGATAATTTTCTCAATTAAACCACCAGCAGATGTCAAATTATAATAACTGACAAACGATTTCATATTTTATAGTAACTATTTGTCTTTATTTATTAAAAATGTTCTACGCAATAGCAGATAAAGGAATTTTTATCAACCTAAACAATAAAAACAAAGAAATAGCAACAATAATTAAATACAATTTGCTTATTCTACTGAATCAGGTGTTCAAATAATCCCCCATTTACTGCTAAACAGTACCCTAGACGGTCATAAAATTCCATTCTTAGTTGCTAAGCTGTTGAGGGGAAATTTGTGCACAAACCGCAGAAATTATATGTTTTAATTGTTCCAAGTCTTGGTAACGGGTTTCTTTGTAAATGCGACTTGCCAGGTGTCCCCACAAGAAGAAGTCGTTCATAGAAAGATCGGGCGATCTGGCTGGCCAACCAATGGTGTGATTTGGTCCAATTACGTGCCCATTGAAGGCGTTCTGCAGGTATTCACGAACTGCTAGTGTATTGTGTGCAGGACAACTATCCATCTGAAACCAGGTCTCTTCATTTTCCGAAGCAACTTCTGCCAGTGCTGGCCCAATGTAATTTTGTAGTAATTCGAGAAAAGATTCCCCAGTCAGGTTTCCTTCCAAGAAAATGGTCCAATAATATGATGTCCAAGAATACCCACCCACAAATTAATCTTTTGGGGATATTGTGTCCTTGTTTCAACAAAGCGGTGTTGATTTGTTTTGCTCCAATACCTGAGGTTTTGAGAATTAGGTTCATTGTTCAGCGTAAATGTACACTCATCCGTGAAACAGATATTGCGAAAAAACTTCGTTCATTATTGGCTCTTTGCATTACATTAAAACAAAATTCAGCTCTTCGAAACTCATCTCCGTCTCGTAATTCCTGATGTTTTTGATACTTGTAGGGATCATATTTATATTTTCTCAGTTTACGCCACACTGTGGTGTGACACTTATGCCCAACTTCACCAAGACATCTGGTGCTAAGGCCACTATTCTCCTCGACATGAAGAAGGATTTCCAAATCTGCGCTATTTTCCTGCTCTTCGGCTCCGGCAATCGGTCTCGAGCAGTTGCAATTATGAATTACAGTGCCTTCTTTCTCGAAACGTTGAACAACACTACGCACTGTTGACTTGCTGGGTACAGGTCTATCAGGATAATTCACGACAAACATATCGGCTATTGCCCGAAAACTGTTACCGGAATAGTACCATTTAATCATGGTTACTTTTTCTTCTGTTGTATTGAGCATTTTTAACAAATCGTTTGTCAGTTATTATAATTTGACATCTGCTGGTGGTTTAATTGAGAAAATTATCAGGATCGCATTTTTGTACCACAAATTTTAGTGAGCAGTTTTCAAAATACCTCTTAATTCGCTAAATGAAAATTATTTATTATTTCCTATGGACGGTTTTCCGATGCATCACCCGGTATATCACTTTGATGTATATGACCCTCAATGCTGTTTATAAAGTAATATTACATTGTGTTTTTAAATATAGTCATACATTTAATGTAAAATAGGGCAATACGATGTTATTACTTACCACTTATTTAATGAATGCTTTTTTTTTTGGTTTTGATAGTATGTTTTATTCTGTTTTATTTTAATTTCTAGGATGACTGGCTAGAGTGGCTGAGAGGCTTAAGTTTGGAGCTTTTGAAACAATCGCCAATACCAGCACTTAGATCGTGTCTGCCTTTAGCTCAGACCTATGTGCAATTACCTCGAGATCTTTTCAATGCCGCTTTCGTGAGTTGCTGGACCGAACTTAGTGAGAATATGCAGAAAGAGCTCATTGGTAAGTCGAACGATTTTGTGAATACTTGATCCTTAAATAAATACGCAATTTTTACGTAGGTGAGTACTACGCCTCAGAGACCCTGAACATTATTTATTTTTATTATTTGTCTTTTATGCTGCATAGAGTTTTAATATATGTGATCTTTTTGCTACTGCTCCCAATGTGGTACTAAGTCCAATTTATTGGCCTCAATGAAACTGAAATTACCGTAAATAGATAGTGTACGTTTCGAATAAAATTTTGCCTCCGATTTTAAAGTTGAAATGTAAAAAAATATGAAAATGCAATGCTTAGAATACTAACGTCAAGTCAAAGTCAAGTATGCTTTATTGCCACAGAAAAATTCAAATAAATTTTCTCGACAAAGCGAATTAAAATAAATAAACTAACCATAGTAGAGCAAATACAAAACAAAACAAAACTTAATATATACAATAATATATACGATAAAAATAGAACAACAAGCAATTTTCAAGTTGAAATTGGTCACGATTTAACAAAAAAAAAACTATATTACAAAACATCATAAGCAGTTGAACCAGATCCACAGGAAGGACACAAAACATAGATGTCAAGTCCTATATCAGAGGCTGTTGATTTAAACCATGAAGATATAACGTTCTTACCAATTGGACTGTCCTTGTACCATCCTTTCGAATTGAGTTGACTGCAGTATGGATTTGAAGTTAAGAACAATCTGTCGGTCTTAATAAGATTTCCTCTTTTTTCAATAAACTTCTTAAACAAGCGAACGGGACACATCTGTGGATTCTCGACATTTCTAATCAACCATTTACTATCTGACAATTTTTTTTGTAGTTTTAGAGAATATTGGATTATACTCTATCCGACCTGTTGGATTTCCTAAAATCAGTTCCTTCTTGGAAACGTGTGGCAACGTCGCTTACCATTAAAACGTACATTATGTTTAATAAGCATAAAGGGTGATTAAAATCAAGTTTCCGGTGTGATTAATAATTATACCTTAAATTCTTTATGTATAATCGCGTTTCTTGCAAATTCTGAATCCGATTCATTTAAATCGGCATTTTCCACCTGGTTTCTTTCTCTGATAGCCAGGTTTTTTGTTATGTTATTAAGTCTCATTTTTAAGACAGCTCCATAAGTAAACCCAATGGACTTAAATCGGGGTTGTTCGCTGGCCATGGAATTCCAGTGGATGTATTATGTATATTTTTTAGAAAATCCACTACAAGTTGCGCATTATGAGGATATGCCTCATTTTGCTGCTAAACAACATTACGATAGTTTCTCTTCTATAAGATCTTCAATTTTATTTTCCACAAATTGTAAATATATTCTACCAGTCATAGTCCTTCAAAAATTTATTCTGATACATCCCACACCAAACATGAATAGATCTTTGAAATTTTACTTGCTGGTTGTATTTTATAACGATTGTTCTTTATTCTGTTAAACATGCCAGCGGTGGTAAACGTGACTTTATCAGTAAAGAGTAACTTTTTTTAAAAAAAATTAGCATTTCTCCAATTTTATTTAAATAATCTGGAAAACCACAGTATTTGGTTTGTTTACAGATACTATAGTGTGTGAAAAATGTTTGAAAACGCCCTGTCAACCTTGTCACATTGCTCATTTAAATACCTTGTACAATATTAAAGGCTCTGAGCATCTTAGCTTTTAAGTCTATTGTGGAATTTTGTATATAAATTAGTTTGGATGTTATTGAGTTGAAACCAACTCATTACTAAAGAAGAAATATCTAGAAAACGACGCGTTAAGTCTATAGACCTTCCACTGTGCCTCATTGAATAAAAATTACATGAAAATATTTTAAAACTTTCGACCTATGCTACCTACATTTGCACTTAAACGCATTTTCAAAACAAGTTACTATTTCAGATTGTCTAGAACAAACTTTAACTATACCTGATGTACCAGAAATCACACAGACCATCCTTAATCTAGCGGAATTTATGGACCATTGCGACAAGGGACCGTTACCTCTAGATGGGCACTTGCTAGGGGAGCACGCAATGCATTGCAGGTAATGTAGACTTATTTTAGGATTAATATTGCAGGAGCTGTTACGTCCAATATTGTTAAATAAAAGAAATTGTTTTGCTTAAACAATGTTTATTTTCGTATGACAAATAAATACAAATGAGCTGATTCTTATTAAGTCGACTGCATTTTTCTCTAGTATTAAGAAATTAGGGAGCAAAATATGACGTTATAAAAAACGTTTAAAGTATAATTCATCAAAATATTCATAATTTTTAAATGCGAAACCTACATTAATGCTATTTCAGAAATTATGGAATATCTAAGTTAAGATTATCAAATGACAACATTTGTATAATTAGTAAACCTAACATCGGAATTTGCTATTCTTAAGTTTTTTGGTTAATCAATTAAATAACTATATATTTTCACAAAAGACAAAAACAATTCAAATATAATATGTTAAACACATTTTGAATGACAAAGAGTTCAAGTGTTATCGTATCTAAACCAGTTTTTTATTGATTAAAGTAGAAATGAAACAAAAATTATCGTATAATTATGTTGACGTTTGATTTAATTTTAGGGCGTATGCCAAGGCTCTACATTACAAAGAAGACGAATTTTTACGTGACGGTGGCAAAGACTATCGTGTTATAGAGGCGCTAATTTCAATTAACAACAAGTTGCAACAAAAAGAAGCCGCTGAAGGATTATTGCAAATTGTTATGAGACAAGGGAATGAAATACAAGTACAGGTACTATTGTTTTTTTTTTATAAAGTTCTATGGGAGCCATATTCGAAATTATGTTTATGGTTAATACACAGTTTTTGAAAATGTTGGATTCCTATTGAATTGGTGCTACTAAATCACATTGCAAATAATGATATCTTAAATATCGTAAGTTATAATTATTTAAGGTGTCATTTAGTAGCTGTAATAGTACCCCGATTGACATTTAAATAAATAGTTTTAAATTAATTAAATAAATTTAATTTCAAATAGGCAGTCCTAATATAACCTCAGCTAATAAATAATAATATATTTTTACAGTAATAAAACATACAATTCTAGTAATACAACAGAATACATGCTTTAAGTAATTAGATCATAGAACCAACATTAAGCTTACAGAGACTGATTGAATCAAAATTATAATAAATGCATCGATTGAGCGAGACAACCAATGAACATTCAAATTAGAGAAAAAGGAATGCACTGACAAATACAGTAATGAATGCGAGATACGTTAAATTCACGAAAGATATGATATGATATAATCAAGTTATGTAAAATCTAATTCATAACTCTACAGATTGTCCATCTAGACACTCAAGCATGAACTATAAGAATTTAGCGATTACATTCAAGCGCAATACATATAGCCCTGTTCTGAAGTATTTGTAAACTAAATTTAAAATTATTGTCAAATAAATAAAGTAAACTGGGCCAATAGTTAGAGTGTGGCTGAATTATAATTTGGTAAATTGGTATTCGTCAATGTATAGAAATATTTGTAGCAATTCGCGAAATAATTATTTATTTAAATATTTTCTTATGTATGTTGAAAGTTAAACAATCGTCAGTAAAAAAAAACAAGTATTTGATTTATTTGACCAACATTATCTAGCTGTCATATAATTTTAAATTTGGACGATTTAAAATTATATTTTGTAGAAAGAATTATACTATTTTATATTTAATTTTAATTTGTTAGTATTCAAATAGATTTCGTTTTATTAATTACACTAGGTATAATTAGTACACTGCTTTTAAATGTTTCAAAATAATTTAATAAGATATTTTACTCTACATTTGTTTCGGCTTGATGAGGCCTTTATCAAGAGTACTTGAATACTAGAATCTGAATTGTTATACCCTACTACACCGCCTGACGGTATTTTGTTTTTATTGCACTGTCAATTATGCAGGTGTTGTCCATTTATGACATTAATATGAAATTTAAATTTACAAAGCTTATGTACGACTTTACAAGCTCTTATAAGCAAAATTCAAAGTAGAAATTAAATTTATCAAAGATTATATACAATTTTATACATCATTATACCCTATTATACAATACGGGTGCCCACAAGACAAAGAATCTGCTATGAGTGCTCGACTGCAATATCATACCGAAGACGTTATCATTAAATACGCTTGAATTCCCCAAAATATTACTTTTTGTAAGAATAATGAGTATAATTAATCACGCTTGCATTATATACGTGCAAGATTTTGTAAATTTTCAAAAGTAACACTCTCTATATAGCAGTATTGTGCAGTATTTCAATCCCCTCTGAGGCCCGTTAGGAAACTATAATGAAATAACTTATACTCTGATAAAATAAATCCCCCCTGTACAGAAAATAAATGAGAATGTACAAAATGTAGGATATGTATATTTATTTATCTAACTACGTAGGATTTTTCGATGGTAATGACGAATTGGGGAGCAAACGCTCTCTTCTACAGGTATTCCTCGAGGAAGGAACGGCGTGCTTTGTTCCAGAATACACTGGACGTGGCAAGTTACTAACCAAAAATCTTGACTCTCAGGCAAAAACCAACCAATCCACAGTCAAGCCATGAACTACAGCAACTATGCCACTTTATACCCGAAATAAGTATAATCCCTGTTAAGGGTGAATTACAAATTCTTAAACTTTTATCAGGCGGACGCACCACCTCCTTTGTGGGTTTTCTGAAGAAAGAGGACGAAATCAAGCCAAAACCGACTAACTAGATCGTGAGATTCGATGTTAAAAAGCTAGAAAAAACTCGAGCCATGGGCCCGTTCCACACTGTCCTGTAATCATACGCAAAATACTCCAGCCGATTGCCACCAAATTTACCAATATCTGCAATATGCAATGAAACGTAGCTAAGCCTGTATGATATTATGCATTGCTGGTGGGACAAAGAAATCCAACGATAATTCCACCATTGGCAATGACCAAACAAACAGAAACCATTTCGTTCCGGCCGGCGCCATTTACAACTCGTCACATCAAAGCTATTCAACGCAAAAATATCAATCGAACCTAAACGTACCTTTAGCTCCCTTAGCTTTGTTTCAACAAGAAAAACCGGCAGGAAGTTTTTCTTGTTGAAACATATGCGACCAAATTCGAGCGACGTTGCCAAGTTAAAGAACACACGCATTTAATAACACATCCTGACTGCGTATTTTTAAAGCGAAAGCGAAAAACAGTCGTTTAACAACAAAACAAGGGCAGCACATCAATTAATTATGTATTTTCCTGTTGGCTTGAATCGCAACCACGTCAAAATTACAGGCAACCGCTTAGCGAATTAAACATCTGGTAGCGTTCCAAGATCAACCTTTTCATTAAACGTTCTGAGGTGCATTATATTACACTCGTCCGTAGGCAACCAACAATTCTTTTAAGGTATATTACCGCCGAAAATGGAAATTATTCGCAAGGTAAATGATTTAATTGAAGTGCACTGCTATATACTTATAAATGTTTTCTTGATAGCGATGTAGAATACGATCCGATGTGGTGCCTGAAATTGCGTATATAACTACCTTGTTTCAGTTTAACTCGATAAAGGCACTGGTCGTTCGACAATCATGCGAGACTAAGGGTGGAATCACTGACTTTATTATTTGACCTCTATCTGTTTCATATTTTTCCTGCTAAATTGCCATGTAACATTGTGGGGGTTCATTGAAAAGCACACGAAAAGGAATCCAGCCATACCAAATGAACAAGTTTTATGTTTGCAATCCAGGTTTTTTAAATGTATAAATTAAAACGTTTTTATAAAATTAAACTTTATTAAATTCTATTCACAGGTGATTTAATCACTGAAAATGTCGTGCATTTACTGTTCGACATTCTCCTAGGCGATGGTAAAGGCCGTCCACAGCATTACGCATGACTTCAGGTGGTACCTATATTACGTATCTCCGCCGTGATTTTGTGCTTTAAATCTTCAATATTGTCCGGTCTATCCTGATAAACTCTCTTGCAAATATCCCCAAAGAAAGTAATCTAGGGGCATTAAGGGGATCTTGGTGGCCATTCGATTGTACCGCGTTTCCCAATCCATCCATTTGGAAACATTTGATCTAAGTACTTGCGAACATTAATATCAAAATGTGGAGGAAGGTCATCTTGTTAGAACCAAATTCTTTCATCATGTATATCTGGATCTATTCTATGAGCTAGTGCAGGTATCAGTTCGAATGTTAGGAAGTCTAGGTAGCGTTCGGCCGTAAGGTTTTCTTCAAAAAAAAAAAAAAAAAAAATAGGCCCAAAATTCTATTGCTGATAATACCTACCCATACATTAACTTTTTGAGGATGCTGCGTATGCGCTCCTGATATCGAGTGTGGATTTTCTTCAGACCAAAAGCGATAATTGTGCCTATTAACCACTCCATTTAAATAGAACATAGCTGCATCCGAAAAAATTATATCCAGTGGGAAGTCATTGTTGTCGTCACACCGTCTCATCATTTCCTCACAAAATTCCAAACGTCTATCATAATCGTATTCCAATAGCTCTGGAACAAGGCATACCTTATACGGATGATATTTCTCTTTTTCTAAAAACCTTGGAATTGTAGTTCGAGGAATATCCTGACTACGAGCCAATGAAACCTTTGAAGTATGAGGATTTTCAGCAATTTCTAATGCTATGTCCAATTTTTGATCGTCATCCAAAACAACTGTCCGACCAGATTAGGGCAAATCACGTACGGTACCGTGTTACTCAAATTCGTGAAATATTCTACTTACTGTCCCTTGTGAGATTTGGTTTTCAGGATATTTTGCATTAAATAAATCACACACTTCACGTTGACTTCTTATTTTGGCTCCACATCCAAGTAGTATGAAAATTTCGGTACGGTGTCTTTTCGATTATACCATTGTGATTTTAATATTTTAGTTTTTGACACAATACTAAAATATTCAGACTTCCAATTTACAACTAAAGTAATCAATTAGCCTAAACAGCCTCGTAGACGAAAAAGACACACAAATACCTTTTTTTTTGCTCTAGCAACAATAATAATGGTTCAATTTATTCATCTGTTATTAATTTTTCCCGATAGTCCCTCACTACAGTAGTTATTTTATAAGGCCCTAATATCATGGTTAGGTTTCCATTTGAAAAAAAAAGTTGGGGTAACTGGTGGTTAGGGGGTTGGGATTTTTTTTTATTTAACCGAAAAATGTGAAAAACTCAAAATCAGTTATCGTGTTTCAGCGTTTTTTGAAAACATTGCTTGCTCAAAAGATATAAATTTTATCCCAGACCTTTGGCCATCCCTGTATGTTGCTAGCGGATTCGATTTAATGGTCTAAGTCTGAGAGAATACTTGAAAATTAATTAGATATTGCTTTTAATAATAGGAAATACATTAAATACATTTTGCATGGCAGCGTAAAGCGCTGAGAGTTATTGTTGGTCTTGGCTATAGAGATGATTGCCGTCAGGCATTTTCTAGCCTGGACATTATCACTTTCCACTCCCAGTTTATTCTTCAGAACCTCCGTTTTCTGAGGAAAAACATTGACATTTGTGCAAACCATCAAGATGTCCATGACTATAATACAAGACACAGGTATAACATTCTCCCAGCTTTCTGGAGACTGAAAATGTGTCAAACAGAGCCAGGATATTGAGCTGTAAATTTGTTTAATGTATTGCCAGATAATTTCAGGGATTTACCTGTAAATATTTTCGAACATAGGATTAGGGAAATTTTAATAAAAAATGCATTTTGCTGTGTAAATGGATTTATTTGATTTAGATTTTAAATTTAAAATTTTGATGATGACGTGTGTGAGACTTATTGTATATTTACATGAATAAAAAGTGGAGTATTGAGTATTTTGCCCATAAATCTATTGCTTGTTATTAAATAAAACACACAATTTTGTACTCGTTAGAAATATAATGTGTTTTGGTGGACATAGTTTTAACAAAAAAGTAAATTTAAAAAACGTCCCATCCCCATTCAAATTTTACGCTCGGACAAATAAATTATTATTTTTAATTGAATTGAATTGAATGTACAACTAATAATAAAAGTTTACGTGTCGGAGCACGATACAGGGTCCGAAAAAAATAATAAGCGTATGGATCGTACTTATTTCTTAAGGAAAATCTGCACCATTTTTATAGCAAATGGTGTATTATTTGAGAGTGTGTTCCGAGATAGATGCTAACATGACCGGAAGTCTATTGTGGGATCCCCTTTTTTTCTCAATGATTCCCAGTTAACTAGCCTGGCACCAGGGAAACTGTTTTGTGAAGGGGATGATTCTCCGTGAAAGGAGAAAACATTAGTTTCTTGCTGGGGGAAAATATTATTAGTTCATCGGGTACCATGACTGTGTTAGCACTATCAAAATACCCGTAGCTTTGTCTACCTTTATTTATTATTATTATTTTTTTGTAATACTCTCTCAATTAATAAAAATGGTGGAAGAGCATAGAAAAACATTTGTCAATTTAACATGAATGCGTCAACACATATGATGTATATTATGTCAAAGAGAGGCATTTAACTTCTAACTTAAAATGTAAGAACCACTATTACAATAGGAATATTAATAAGAAATATTTTTGTATTATGTTTTGTATTTATTTTGTTTTTCTTATTTAGTTTATTCCACAAAAAGTAAATGAGTAGGTCGAATTGTTAAAGTAGTTGCAACACGTTTTTCTGATTGAGGTTAAAAATGAAAGTAAAGATTTTATTTGTTTTTTTTTTATTATTTTTTTTTTGTTAATTAAAAAGGAACCTAGCCCCGGTGAGTTGTATTGCAAAGCCCGACCCTTGTCGTGGGGTCGTTTGAGGGACACCCGTTCTCGCAAACTACACGGAAAAAGCTCTGCGGGTATTGTGCAGGGTGACTAGGTCAGCTCAAAAAAATCAGAGATACTTAATTTCAAACTATCCAGAAAACTAGAAAACACAAGCCCGCTTAATAAATTAAATTTACTTCACAAGACCTAATAAAGAAAACACAATCTAAAATTCAATGAACACTATATTTGCTACTAAGTTCTTTTTTTGAAAACACAGCAACAATCTATCTGGGGAAAAAAAGTTAATGGAAATATGGTTAATTAAAGACAAAAGAATGTTAAATGGCTGTTAAAATGATTGTTAAAATAAACAGAGTACAATATGGAGATTGTACAGAGACCAATTCGGTTAGAAATACTTGGTTCTGTATGCCTTACCACTAAATGCACTACCTATCGAAGTGATCACTTGATGTTGGCTAAGCTTATTACCACTAGGTATGCGTGCGCTAATAGCAGTGGATTTATAAAGAGAAACCTTAATTTATGGGTTAAAAATGATACCCAACGAATTAAGCAGTCGATACTCTTTTTATAGGACACATTGTGATTTTTAGTTGTTGTTTATTTGTTTGTATGTTTTAAGGCTTCACACTATTACTAGCGAATGCCATTTTTCCATGTCATGTTTTAAATAATACAGTCAGGTGAAGCTTGCTAAATTAATGGGGCAGACTTAATGTCCATCTTGCACTTGCTGTCTGCTGTAGGTATTTTTTTCATTATTTGATTGTATTTCATTGTTGTTTAAATAAATAAAAATAAGCTTAATAAAATTTCAAATTGGCTTGAATTATTTTCCCTACTACCAGAGTATGAAATTTAAACACATTGGCATGAAAGTAACAAGTGTATCTTCTCTGCCTGTCGGGCCTTTAATTCCTGAATAAAGGTCTTTTGACTGGCGTAAGAGACGCTAGCTTAAAAGACAAACATTTGTAATGCATTGATAATTTAATGCATTGTTTTATTATAGGTACGGTGGTATGAAAAGCTTCACAATTGGGATAAGGCGTTGGGTTTGTATAAGGACAAACTTGAGAATGATTCCACTGACCAGGACGCTTGTCTGGGGCAAATGAGGTAAATTATTGTCTCTTATATTTTCCTATGCCACAAGCAATATTGAGGATCTAGTTTCGGTATATTATTTAAAACACTCAATTTTCATTTTAGATGTTTAGAAGCATTGGGCGAATGGGGCCAGTTACACGACGTAGTGGAAAATAATTTTTTGTCATTGAATGAGGACAACAAACAGAAGGCTTGCCGTTTGGCTTTAGCTTCGTCGTTTGGATTGCATAATTATGAGTCGATGGAAAAGTATGTTAATAAATCAACTTCTTTTAAATATTTAATTGTAACCACGAAAGAAGGGCTAAACCCAGAATCAAATTTCAGCCTTGACTGACGAACTAGAAAATAATTTACTCTAACGAGTTGAACATTCTGTAGCGGTTAACAATTTTGCATACACGTTTAAAATTATTTACTTTTCATTAAACCAACAAATTTATGAAAATAGCTGGTGAAACAAGTGGTTGTATGAGGGGAATAAAATGACTTGTAAAAGGTTTGAAACAAAACGTTTTGTATAATAGAATACTTAATAATAATAATAATAATAATAATGATAATAATATTAATAATAACTACATAGAGTTACTATATTGTAATCTACTAAAAAGCATAAGCTACTAAACAAATATCACCCTGTCGAAAGTTTGAACTTGAACTTGGAGATTGTTATATAAACATTAAAGGCAAACTATAAACAACGCGAGCAATCAACGGGAGCGACTTTGAACCTTATGCATGCAATGATCATCACTTTGTTCTATATAAATACGCTACCGAACCCTCAGTTCGGCAGACATTGATCTCACCTCCAGCTCCCAAGGTTAGTCACTCGACGACTGCCTTCTGGGTTCTATCCGCTCCTAGAGTTAGTCATACGACTGCTTTAGGTTCAATTCCTTTCCTACCCAACCTGGTACCGGTTAGTTACTTGACGACTGCTAGGGCCAGGGGTTGCACAACCTTCATAGTAAAGTCTTGACAATAAGTTTGTCAGAGTGTTGAGAAAGACAAGTGTCTAAATAGTCTGTTAAAAGTTTAGTGAAAGCTCTTAGTGCTCTTAAATAAAACCCAGCTCTTAAGAAAAACTATAAATTATAAGACAGTAAACAAAGACCTATGAACAGTACCTCAAATCGAGAAAACATGCGCACCGTAGTAATCGGGTATAATAGAATCTCATTTTCTCTGACCAATAATTGTTGTTAAAGTTTTATCGTTAATACATTGTTATTGTTATAAACTAAACGTGCTTACTTTATCATATCTTCTTACCCCACGTGATGCGACCCCGGTCTACCTCAGTTACCCCCCAGCACGCTAAACAAGGCGTGTCCTCACGAGTAGAACATCCAGTGGTAGATTAAAGGAAGCATTGAGACCCCGTCACTGTACTAATCGCGACGAGGCTCTTCTCTGAGAAGTTATTCTTTAAATAAACGCGCTACCCCCTAAAGCTACTCGTGACAATATGAGATCCCAATCTTGCTGAGGTTCTCACAGAACAAACAATACCACAAGACTACATGTGGGAATACAACATACGCCGTTAAACATCAAACTATAAAACGTATTCGAGATCAAACAGGAACTAAAAAGATAAATGGAAGCAAGTTTGGCGATCTGAGAGGAAGCAATTCATTCAACTATGAGTAACATACTGCCGAAATTACACTTCAAAAAAGACACAAATAAACACGATGAACAGAGAAATTATTGCGGGATATCTAGATACCACAAACACACTAGAAGACATTCATATAGCGATATATGCAGCAGCCTCAGCAGTATAAACATGTATCAAACAGAAAACTTTACAACACAAAAACAAAAAAAAAACAAAATCAACAAACACAACTAGTTGGCAAAGGAGAATTAAAGCAATATAATAAAGCTGACAGCAGACATAACAAAGGTAAATAACGCAGTTTATAAATGAAAACAGGTCAAAGAAAATATTAAAGCAAACTGAAAATATAACAGAAAATAAAGAGCAAATAATTACAGAAACTTTGGACACTCAGTACACACGTAGATACAAAGAATCCAATGACAGAAAAGCAGATAACGCTGTCTTCAGCCGCAGTAAAAACTATTCCATAAAAAAAAATAACAGCAAGGAAGACATTAAAGTAATACCATAAAGTATATAGAAATCTCCGAATTCTGGGAAAGAGTATGGTCAAAATCCATACAACATAATCGTACTGTATCGTGGATTAACGAAGAAGAAAAAAAAGGCAAGAAGACATAAAACAACGATCGGAATTGAAAATAACAGAAGAAGTGGCAAACGTTATAAAAACACACATAAGTGAAAATATCCAGGAACAGATTAAATACAAAACTTTTGTATAAAGAGTTCACATCGATATATAAATAACTAACTATTCAAATAAATATAGTAATAGAAAACCTATAATTATTACCACAATTTCTAACACAATGGAAAACATACATAAAACCGAAAAATCACAACACAAAATCCAGCTAATTATCGAGCAGACATTGTATAAAATAATAACATCAGCAATATGCTAGGATGTAGGGAACAGCTAATAACAGACTCTCTGATAAGGAGACAAACAGAAAAATGCCAAAGGAACCTACGAACATGTTACTTAGATTACAAGAAAGATTTTCGATTCTATGCCACATTCATGGCTAAAGAAAATACATCCAACTATAAGAAATTTCCCGTCAACCATCATGAATACCTGGACAACAAACATTCACTTAACGCGTGGAAGAGAAGACATTGAAACAGATTCCATAAAAATTAAAAGAGAAATCTTTCAAGGAGATTCACTACGCACATTATGGTTCTGTGTCTGCCTAATCTTACTCTTCAAGATATTAAATAATAGCAAAAACGGTTTTCAGCAACCATTAGAAGTAGAACACAAAATTAACCACCTTTTCTATATGGATGACATCAAAATATATGCATCCACACAGGTACAAATGAGAGGTCTACTAAACATAATATAGGACCCAACAGCAGACATTTGAAAGGAGTTGGGAATTGGTAAATGCAAAACATTATGTATTGAAC
Organism: Pissodes strobi; assembly: GCA_016904865.1. Lineage (NCBI taxonomy): Eukaryota > Metazoa > Arthropoda > Insecta > Coleoptera > Curculionidae > Pissodes > Pissodes strobi. The sequence goes on along the minus strand of MU183257.1, from coordinate 53,021 downwards.
GAAGCAAATGGAAAGGCGAAATAGATGCAGAAACTCTAACAACGAGCTACTAGATGACATATAGAATGATGAAACATGCAAATATTTCGTAATTTTGTACTACGCAACAGTAAAGCAACTAACTAATGAATATAAGAAAGACCTAACACTAATCGTCAACCCGAAATTAAATTCGAAGCACGTATTCAAAGCCATTTATCACACATGCCATCCCGCTCTCTACATATTATTTTGGAGTAGTAAAATGAATAATAACATACCTAGAAAATATACAAAACACCGAACAGCATATAGGAATAGTGGGTTCAAACTGTACTACGATATAACTATATACACTGATAAAACTATACCACACAACAGAGCAGATCTCACATTACTGGATAAAAGAATAAGACCACATATTTAATAGACGTAGCGATACCAACAGATAACAGTATCTGCAAAAAAATAGTCCGAAAAACTGAAAAATATACCCCTTGGCAATAGAAGTGGAAAGGACCTGGAAACACCTAGAAACAGAGCGTAAATCGTTCCATTCATAATATTCACAACAGACATCACACATAAAGCCTTTACGCATCATCTGAAACAACTTCAACTAGATACAAAGATACAAAATCATATACAGGAAGCGATAATAATGAAGACATGCAACAGCCCGAATAGGAATACAGAATAAGCGTACTAGGCAGACTTGTTACACAGGTCCGTGAAGTTAGCCCCAAAGAATGTTTTTTTTTCCTTGAAAAATTGACAATCATCATCCAACAGTAATGAGTAGCCTAATTTTGTCAGGTTCCAAAATAGAGTTCTTAACAACCCTACGGGGAATCCGCAACTAGATCCCCATAAATGCGGTTCACCAAAACCTTCCTGGATATCTTAAAGAAAAACTGGGATTATCGCCATAATTCTGCTCACTCCATGGAATCTTCTTTGGCTAATGACTTAACAATACTTGAGATTAAGCGGTACTCTGCTAGAAATTATAGATTTGTATTTTTAAGTTGTAAACTTTTCCAGGTTTGTGAAAATTATCCCCCAAGATACTCAGGATGGTTCCTTTTATAGAGCTATTTTAGCTATCCATAAAGAACAATACAAATTAGCCCAAGACTTTATAGACCTTTCCAGGGACCTGATTGATACCGAACTGACGGCTATGGCTGGTGAAAGTTATCAAAGAGCTTATGGTGCCATGGTACAAGTACAAATGTTGAGTGAACTAGAGGAGGTATGTATATGGTAGGATATTAGCAGGTTATTAGCTATAGAAATATCTCTATGGTTTTTTCATTGTTTAAATTTTTGAAGTGAGACTTCTTTAGGCCTGCAGAGTAAGTTACTGAATGTGTTGCACGAACGTAAACACGCAAATCCTACAAAATGTGTGATACGGCGAGGCGAACCTTACAAAATGTACCGCGTGGCGATCGAAAGTAGAGAGGGATATATCCCGCGATTTTGCTCCGGCCCGTCTACAATTCATACCAAGCATGGGATAACCATCTTTTATCTTCGTCCCTTCAACGTCATCCGCGCCGAACTCGCCTACCTTTCTCTGACAAGAATCAATGGTGAATAAGCCGGGGTTTAATGTATAGTACAATACAATACGATCTTTATTTTTCCAACGATATAATATTTGTATATGGACATCGTCCATTTACAAAAAGCATACATTAAAAAGAACAGCTATTTCTAATGCTAATTCTAATTTTAAGGATGTACGAATGTGCTAATATTATAATAACATTTCTCAACTAAAAAGTCTTTCAACATTCTTTTAAAGGATAGTGAACTATTGCAAGTTTTAATCTGCAAAGGCAAATTATTAAACATATTTGGACCTATGTTAAGAACGAAATTTTTTCATCTGCTTAATCTATTCTTTGGTATTCAAAAGTTATCCTGGTAACGAGTATTATATGAATGATATTAATCATTTCTTAAGAATTTTTTCTTATTGTCAAACACAAACAGACAAATTTTCATATATTACAGGACACGGGACAGTTAAAATTTTAAATTTCTTAAGGAAGGGAACACAAGAAGTTCGACTTGACACACCCGCCATACAGCTGAGCACACGTTTCTGTGATTTAAAAACGGTATCTGCAAATGAAGAAGTACCCCCAGAATTGGACGCCGCCGTACAAAATGCGCGAGTGTACCGTAGCATAGTAAACACTCGATAGCTGGTGTGGCTCCAGAACAGTCGTTAAATTTCGGACAGCAAAACAGAGACTGTTCATTTTGACACCACAGATCTAAATCCATAGCCGCACGGGTTTGATTTGTATGGAAGACCATAAAATGAGTCTTAGAAATATTCAAGAAGAGGTTGTTGTTAACAAACTAATCATTCAGCTCTTTAATTGCCTCACTCGCTGCAACATCCATGGAGGCATGTCTGTCATTTTTGACAACTGCTGTAGTATCATCAGCAAAAGCCACTATTTTACTTTCTGATTATTTAATTAAGTATAGCATGGTGCGCCATTTTGTATGGATGAGACTTGTTTTAATTTTCTTCGAGCGTTGTTCGATGTTCTCTTATTAACAGAGATTTTTATATTTTGGGCGCCAGAGTTCCTAGAGACAATGCGAACTGAATATGAATACTTAAATATCAATAACTATAAAGATAAGAATATCAGAAATTTGCCCTTATAATTCGTGTCTCACACACCTTAATCTTGCGATAAATTAAACAAAGGAATTCAGACAACAATATGTTAATTTTACAATTAAATTACAAATATGAGCGATGGTATCCGGTGAAATGGAGATTATCAATATAATTAAATTACAAACATAATTGATGAAGTTATTTGAAATATCTTTGTTGAATAAATTGACTAGCAATGAGAATCAAAATTCATGTAAAAGATTTAAAAAAAAATGGATGAATAAGTAAGGCGATATCACTGGTCTTTACAATAAATTTATCGTCTGATTGGCTAATACTTAGCTTGTCCAACTATTCTGTAACTGTCCAGTAGAGACTGGAACCGCTTCTGCCTGTTCCCAAGTAAATGTTACTTGGTCGTATCGATGACTCACTTTATCCTTATCGTATTGACTCCCTCAGAGCACACAGTAAGTGGACGAATACCTGCTACTTGCCAAGCACGATGTTTTTTCAGCCAACGTTGAGTACATGTAAGGAAAAACAACCTAGTCTTAGACCAATGTATATAGCAAATTAAATAATATCCAGGGAAGTATCATCTGCACATCAGTGACACTGTTTCACATGTGGAAGTAATCAACAAATTGAAAATTTACTGGTTAAAACAGTTATAATCAGAAACTTAAATTACAATGTTAAATTGAGCAAAATTATAAATAACTACTGTTACTCAAGATATCCTTTTCTTTACTTCAAAATATGAAATTCAAAAGAAATTATGACTGAAATTTAAAATTCAAAAGAATATTATGGAACTACGTTCCAAACAGTGACTCTCGGCAATCCTTTTATTTGAATTTAATGATAAATAGAAAAATAGAGGTACATCCTCTCTATAAACGAGTCTTATAACTCAAAATAATTTCTATTACTTTTTTATATGGCCCTTGGCACATAAACAATAAGTGAGCGTAATTACGCCTCAATTAATTAAAGATAAATATAAGGTAATCACTATCTCGCATTGAGGCAGAAATTTAGATAAAAGATAAAAAACCAGATAAATTTACACATGTGAGATTAACCTCTCATAAATGCAAATTAATGTCGGTACATCAGTGTTGAGATGAGACAGGGCAAGTGCTAATAATTATATGCTTGATGTTACAAATAAACTGAAATTTTAATGAATTAAGCCTGAAAAGAAAAAAATATTAAACCAGCAATGCTATGAGGGAAAATTCAGAGACATTCTACTGAAAATTCAATTTACTACCTTTGCAGGAATGTATAGAATCCACTCCGAGAATTCCCCAAATAATACTGTTCAATTTGAATGGAAATACGTGAAATAATGTGCGTGACCGCTAAACGATGAAATAATTACGTTCTCTGTAAATTTGGACTAACCCTCTTTCAAATGAAATGAATTTGATTAATGAGAGACGCAAATATTCACCAATAAATCGGTATTTTTGCCTAACGGTTACGACACTAATCAAAGTTACTGAATATGTAAGCTAAATAAAAATATAATATAAGAATGCTAAATTCTTGTTTAAATCGAATAAGACTAAAAGAATCATGAACAAATATTAATTATGTATTTAAAAATGAAAGAATTAGTTAAATATACTGCAAGATGAATTAAATATTTCAAGTTTAAATAATATCAACACTTACCCATCGAGCGTCGCACAAAGATAAAATGACCTTGTTTTCAAAATTCAAGACGATTAACAAATTATGCTTTTCGATGTTTTAATTGAATAATTTATATCATGTGACTACCACTATAGGGCACGCTGCGTCAAACCCAAGAAATACCCAATACATACTAAATGCAGTAATCTATAGTAAATTAAATTCATAAATTGTAGGTATTAAATAGCGTACTACGTTCTCCAATTACCAACCACATGAGATAAGCCCATTCCCGAATAGATGTCACTACTAAATATAGTAATTTACAGTGAAACAAATCCACAAATTGTAGGTATTAAATAACGTACCTGTGCTTCTTAAATAATTACTTGCACGAAATATACCCATTCGCGAATAAGTGTCACTGGCGACTCAAACCCCAAACATCGAAAATCATTCGTAATTGAACTGAATTTAGTGGAGCGGAATAAGCTCATATTCCGTTACAGAACAAACTGCCTTCGAAATCTTAAAAATGAAGAATACCAGTTTATACCGCAATGTCCATAGGTCATGTCAAGAAAATCGATTTTTTCGGTGGAGAATCCTTGAGCGTTTAAAAGCATTATATCGTAAGATGATGCAGTTCCAACGCCTACATTTGAGTTCTTTTCAGAGTTCTTGGGTGAAAAAACGATTCACTCTAACTCCACTTGGCCATAAGGTGGGAGTCAGAGCCGCCTGTAACTTACTCTCGGCAACAGTAACCTTAAAAGACGAGTAATACTTTGGATATTTTGAATTTAGGTTTTCCACCCGGACCTCTAAAAAAATAGGCTTAAGAATATCAACAAGTTCATCCTTAGTTGTGTCAGGATGTAGTTTATAAACATGCAAAAAAGCAAGACTGAGAGGAGTTTTTAAAGATTGGCCATTCCCAGTATTGGATCCCACTATTGCTTTGTTTTTTGATCGTTTTTTCTTATATGTAACTATTGTAAATGCTTCATCCTCCTCGTTATTGTGTACGTTCAACTGAACATTTTCTATTGCTTGTCTTACTTGATTGGCGCTTATATTTGAATGATTCCGCGATGTATGTGCGCTTGTGCGGGATCCATCCGGTATACGCTGCCTTGAGTTGCCTGCGCCTGTCATCTTAATGTTTTGGACTTTATTCGGTCGAGCTCGAGACGCGACTGGCAGTGGGGATGGGGCCCGCGCGCCGCCCACCGTAGTCCTGGAGTCTGAAAGGGTACCAGAGGCGGAAACTTCGCTCGTAGTGCTTGCATGTATTTTGTTTTGATATTGATATTTTGGCAGTTTGTTTATGTGTTTCCGACATATCCGTGGTTTTTGAATTTTGAGTTGCAGAATGTTTTAAAATGCTAATGATGGTATTTAAGTTTTGTACTGACCTTTCTTTTACCTCCAAGAGGGTCTTGGCAGCAGCGACCTCCACTTTTACCACTTTCAAGTCCGCCAGTGTATTCAAACAATGCATATTTACACAAACAAGTTGGTCCATGGAATCTTGAAAAACATCTTGGGGAGAGGAGTTTACATAGCATTCTAAAAAGTTGCGAGCACTTTCCCCGACAATACAGCCTTCGGGAATTCTTTTGTGTACAATAATCTGAATTAATTTATCTTTCGCCAGTTTGTTTAAATCACTTGTTATTTGAGCAATATCTGCACATCTTGATAAGGCAGGTGCCTTAATGTATGGTCTACTTACCAGCGAGTTTGCATAAAAAAAATAGTATGTTCTACCATTCATCTCAGCGAATTTGATAAAATAAAAATAATCTGTTTTGTGCGAATCAAGTTTCACTTCTGATGTGTGGTTTATAAGCACACTAATTTTTGTTAATTGTCACAAATAGGAACATTTCAAAATATCAAATAACATAGCAGGGACTAATAAGTATAGGGATATGCACATAAATATTAGTTTATGGTATTCTCATTGGCCCTACTTCAGAAAAAAAGCCCATAAAATGTAAAAATGAGAGAAAGCTGAACCACGCCACATATAGCAACCAGCAATATTACTCATGCTTTCCGGCGCAAAATTAAATTTGACCTTGCTTATGTCAGTTGGGTAGGAAAAGTCAGGGCTGGATTTGAAATATATATAAATTTATGACTTTTCCTTTAACAGAGTCGTAATGTAAAATTTCAAATATCAATGGATTATTAAATATATTTATTTATTTATCATACTGCGCCATAATGTTAACTTCTTTATTTATTTATTATTATTATTATTTTTTTATCTTGTTTTCCAGAATTACTTAGTTTAATATTTAGCTTTTCAATGTCAAATTTTGTTCTGGTGATATAATTATATCTTAGCTGATTAATTTCCAAAATGTAAGAAATCATGATAAATTGCATTTTAGAATCGCTAATCGGCTTGTTCTGAAAGTAAATTCTATATCTTTTTCAGATTTTGTGATAATATGGTATATTAGAGTAACACATACAATAATGTGTATCTCGTGATGGTGTGTCCTTATTACATAATTTAAAATTATTAGAATTGTAAATTTCCAGCAGTTTCTTGGAATATATATATTGCTTTTCAAAATATCGGTATTCATGTTTCCAATTACGAAACAGTACTCTGTTCCTACCTATATTTACTTTTCAAACTATCTTTTTTGTTAAAATGATTAAGCGCCGTTAGTTCCTTTGAGAGTTCTTGGTCTTCATATTCTTTTCTGCTTCTAATTATAACCAGTTTTGGGGGGTTTAATTTCTATATTTGAACTACATAATTTTCCATTAACTTTTTTTCAATTAATTTTGTTAATTCTTCAATTTCTCCTTCAACTTTTTATTATAATCCCGCTATTCCTTGTAGTATAACCAACCCAAGCATGTTCAACATAGTTGAATGAGATAAGTTCTGCTTTGTCTTTATTTTGCCAATAACCGTGAAAATAGATTAAAAAGAAAATCAATACCTACGTTGGCATTCGATTCAAGATGGCGGAAAGTAAAGATGTGCTGAAAGATCCTGACGAAAAAAAGTGCAAATATTGCAAAATAAACGTTGAGAAAAGTTACGTACAGTGTGTATCGTGTAGTGTGTTTTATCATAGCTCATGTGCACTAAGAATATCTGGCCTTAGGGTTGTTAGTGGCAGCAAAAATCTAGTATCATGTGTCATATGTTCAAATGTGGTTATGGAACGTGATTTAGCAGCATTCTCGAGAAAGACTCTGAAATCCAGAAATTAAAGTCTGCTGTAAGTATTTTACAAGAAAACGCAGAATGCATGCTGGTAAAAATATCAGCAATAGAAACCATATTATTAAAAATTGAAATTTCCAATCAACAAAAAATAGACGCTATTCCAGCAGAAAAAAAAAAGACGTTGGAATTCAAACTATTCAAGTAAGCGTGACCACAGAGAAAAAAAGGAAGAAGATCACATCGTTATCGTCGACGACAATGTTGCCGGAGCTAAACCAAATTGTCACCGCCAGAGCAGAAGGATTGGGTCAACCTACTCCCAACACCCAAACGATTGACGCCGACGGTAAAACTGACAACACATTTGGCAACATCGAAAATGAACCAATCGAAATCGACGAATCTAACCTCAACCCTGTTAAAAATATCTATGTAAACACGGGCAAAAATGGAAGTAATGGACCATGGGTCGTACAAAAACAAAGGGGTTTCAAGGGAAAGTCAAATGGAAAACCTGAATCTAAGCGTACAACAAATCAGCGAGCCTCACCTGATAAGAAGACCGGAACCTTTAAAAGGGCTTAATGAAGATACACAGCTTTTAAGAACAGCGCAAACAACGAGTGCTTTGTTCGTCTCTGGATTGGACCCCAGAGTTCAAGAGGGAGATATTATACATTTTCTCAAAAGTAATGGTTTAGAAGTTGGATGTAGCTGCACGAAGATCAAAACAAGAGCCGACAAATACAGAGCCTCCTTTAGACTGACCGTTCCTGATAATGAAAAGGAAAAATACCTATCCACTGCACTATGGCCCAAAGGAATCGTAATAAACCATTTTCAAAATATACAGCGCCTTCCCTGGATAAGATAGATCAACATAAGACTGAACCAAATGAAGAAATGAAAGAACAGGTTAGTGCTTCTCTTACAATTTTTCACTATAACATTCAATGCCTCCGAAATAAATTAAATCTTGAAGCATTTTTAATGCAAACCCAGTATAAAATTTTATGCGTAAATGAACATTTTCTATCGCCTGACGAATTACATTCATTAGTAATAAGTGGGTTCACCTACGTCTCTGGCTTTGGAAGGTCTAAACATATACATGGCGGAGTGGCAATTTATGTCGACAGCAGTCTTAAGGCCCATCAGTTAAGTTAAATACAACGGCTTACAAATCATAACAATGTACAGATCTCCTCTGGGTGATTTGGATATTTGTTTAGGTAGACTAGCTGAGCTGCTGGAAGCCTTGGACCCAGCATTGGGTATCATAATCACTGGTGATTTTAATGTGCACTTTCACATTAACACGATTGAGGCACAAATGGTGACTAATCTATTTGAGTCTTGGATAATATTTTCACAAACCTTGATCCTAATTTTCAACATAAGTTAATTGATCCATGCATGTCCGATAATAAGGCCATCTCCTTTGGTTGTCCCACTGATAAACCTTCGGGAAATAGTAACATCCGAGTATCCTATATACCAATAACAGATGAGGGTCTTTACAATTTATACAATATCGTTGATGGCTTGGACTGGACCTTCATTAATAACCCAATAAACACTCCACAAGTTCAGTTCCAAATTTTTTTAAATTCAATCATAGATGCTTGTGAAATTTCTTTTCCAATTAACACAAATATATCTAAAAGTAACTATAATAGTACTTTTAAAATTCATTGGTTCACCGAGAAACTAAAAGAAATGAGGGAGACTCTGAAATTTTTAACAATTTCAAGAAATTCAAATCCGGTCTTGGTAACCAATGATATGTTAAAATCTTTTCGCAAGGAATATAAAACCAGAATAGAAGATAGCAAAAAACAACCCAATGATAGACATGTTCTTCAATCAAAAAACAAAAACAAAGCTGTCTGGGACATAATAAAAAATAATAGGCCTATTAAAAATAATAATAACTCTGTGAATATTAACGCTGATGATCTCAACAATTACTTCTCACAAATAGCCAATAATATAGTTCAAAATCTTCCAGCTTCGGACACTGATCCTCAGAGTTTTTTTAACATCTTAATCATGAATACTACAAACTTAAATTTTAAATTCAAAGAAATTACTTTTAACATCTTGAGAAATATAATAGACAACCTCAAAAATAGTCCAAGTAAAGACTGTTTTGAAATAAATGTAAGAATAGTTAAAACAATAAAAAATTTAATAATCTATCCTCTAACAAAAATTATCAATAATAGTATCAATGTCGGCATCTTCCCGGACTGCTTAAAAATGGCACGGGTGGTGCCTGTCTTTAAAAAGGGAGACCCTGATGACGTGGCCAATTACAGGCCAATCTCGGTGGTCCCAATATTTAGTAACATTTTTGAGTCAGTCTTAAAGGCTCAAATGTGTCAGTATCTGGAGACCAGTGGATTGTTTAACCCATGTCAATTTGGATTTAGGAGCAATAAATAAGTTCAACAGCAATAACTTTTCTTACTGCTTACATACAGGAATGTTTCGGGAGAAAGCTGTATGCTAGAGCTTCTTTGTTCGATTTGTCCAGGGTCTTCGACTGCGTACCTCACGAACTGCTAGTTCAGAAGCTGCTTAACTACAAATTTGATAATATTAGTATCAACCTTCTAAATTCATACCTAACGAATCGCTCACAATATGTAGTATACAGCGGAGCTAGGTCCGGCCCTGGAGTGGTGGCCTGTGGGGTACCTCAGGGCTCCGTCCTTGGCCCGATATTGTTTCTGCTGTACATAATGTATATATGCCTGTTCTAAGAACACCAGTACGGATGTAATCTTGTTTGCTGATGACACCACCGCACTTAATAAAGCAGACAGTTTGAATGTCTTGGACCAGCGAACCGTGGGGGCACAGATCGAGATAGAGCGGTGGTTTTTGGCAAATAAGCTGTGTATTAACGAGGCCAAAACCCAAACACTGGACTTTTTGCTGCGACCTCTTGTAGATCACGTTGACCCGGTGAGGTGTCTTGGTGTCTATCTTGACCCCAAGTTGTCTTGGGAGCATCACGCTCTGCAACTGACAAGTGACCTAAGTAGAAATACTTGCTTAGTACGAAGCCTAAAGAATACTGTCTTTGAAAAGGTCTTACTGAGTGCATACTATGGCCATGTTTACTCTAGATTGGTCTATGCTGTACTATGCTGGGGACACTTACCTCATGCATCCAAGGTCTTTGCAGTGCAGAGACGCTGCGTGAGGATTCTATCGGGTCTGAAGTACAGGGATTGTTGCAGGGCCAGTTTTATAGCCTTGGGCATTTTGACACTGCCATCTGTCTATATCCTCACTTGTCTCGTGCATATTAAAGACAACTTAAAAGATTACCTTCGTAACAATGACAACCACAGCTATGGTACCAGAACTGGCTGTAATCTTGTTCTGACCTACAATAGAACTGACAGAGCCAGGGACGGAAGAAACCATTATGGCATAAAATTCTTTAATGTCCTACCTCCAAGTATTAGAGAGATGGACTTAAAATGTTTTAAAGAAAAATTAAAAGTATATTTAACGAATAAAGCCTTTTACAGCATAGAGGCTTTCCTGGTGAATGATTTTTCATATCTCACTTAATGTAAGAGGAGCACAAAGCCTATATAATAAACTGGCCTTTGACTGTTTTAAATTTTTTTAATATGTTTGTTTCGTCCTTTTGACTTGTTTTAGAAAGATTTTAATATGTTAGTTTTGTCCTTTTAATCTATTTAATGACTGACATTATTATATTGTTGTATACTTATTAATTAATATTTGTATAAGGTAACATCATTGTTTTTGATTTACTTTATTAAATAGAGATATATATATTGTGATTTTTGACATGTGAGAGTACTTATGTATACACTATCATAAATAAATATTTGATTGATTGATTGATTGTTTGATTGGTTGTGTCATTATTTTATCTTGCACAATTTTAATTATTCCAATTGCGTTCGATGGTGACAAAATTAGAGAAATTTGAGGGAAAAGTGCGTCATGTAAATTAAACCACAGATTCCTAATACGCCTAAATTTTAAAAGAAAACCTGCCAAATTATTAGAGAAAAACGTGCCGGACTCAGCCTGGAATTCACGAGGGGAAATAGTACGGCAGAGAAATCCTCGATCTAAAATCCTAAACCGAATTATGCTGTACAACCTGTATTAGTATAATAATTAATTAAATTACTGTCTCCCGCTCCACAATTTGTCGTTCCACACTTGTGACAATACTACAATACATTCAAAACTGAAGAGTTTGGTATTAGTTAGCCAGACGTCGCCAGCAGGTATTGAGGTCCCATACGTGAGACTACTCAGCTATAGTTGCATTTTGAGCCAATATCCCTAGAATGATCCTTTATCATTTCGGGTGCTTACAAGCAAATGGTACCAAGTCGAAAATTAAGGTTACAAATTAAGGTTAATTTAAATTTCACATAGATTTCTAATTTAAACCAAAAATCCAGGCTTGATAGTAACAATGGCTTTTTACACAGTCATATTAAAACTAAAATTCCTGCAAAAGACAGCAAACAATACATTTTTATTTTCGTTTAAAGCAGTGTTATTCACAGCACAAAACGATTTCATTAAATATATACACATGTAATGCCATCAAATATGAATTATACATGAGAATAAAAGAAATATTTGTACAAATTATGTTAATAACAGTATTATAAATTTTACTGACCTGTAATACTCGGTAAAAGAAAAACCATTCACAAAATAAATTGTTCACTGCGCCGGTTTCAGATTTTCTGTCCCCGCTCTCGAACGATACGTTTTAGGATCCTCCAAACCAGACTTCAATTTATGACTTGTTTTTCTCTTTTTCTTGCTCTACATATATGGGGTGTCCCAAAACAGAATATATAAGGTCTAATGAAATAATATTTTAAATAGGCGTTATACTTATAGGGTTACCTCAAGCTTTTACTTAGTACCATGAAATTAATGATGTTTTTAAATATCTTGCTTTGTTGATTAGATTGAGATATCGTGGGTTTTATAATTAATATCGGCAAATTTCGTTTCGTTTTATAATTTTCAAAATGTCTAATTATTTTTAAATTTTGTTCTTATCTAGTTGTTCTACTTTATTATTAAGTCTGATTCATTAATTTTATTAAAAATGTTGTTTTCAATCATCTCCAATTTTAAATGTTTTTATTCATTTCGCTAACAATTTCTATAAGCAGTGTATTCCAAACACACTATATGTGTTTGGTGTATTCTCTTCTCCTAGCCTATGTATGTTCACAGCTAATTCTCAGATGTTTCGTTAATACGTTATTAACTGTGACCGGTTTATAAAATGACAATTTTACAGTAACACATTCTCACACTGCAATCTTTAATAGGTCTTAAAATCCACGATACCCTTAAAAATCGATCTCGAATACTAAGAGGTGAAAACTAAATTCTTAATTAATGTGATAATACTGAAATAAACATATTCTAGGTCATGCAATACAAATTAGTACCTGAACGCCGGGAGACTCTAAAGCAGATGTGGTGGCAAAGGCTACAAGCTGGCCAAAGACTAATGGAGGACTGGCAAAAGATAATACAAGTTCACTCGTTAGTGCTAGAGCCTCATGAGGATGTAAAGACGTGGCTAAAATACGCTTCCTTGTGTAGGAAAAATGGGTCGTTGGTATGAAACATATAATAGATATTCAGTTTAACATTGAAATGTATCATTCTAATAGTAATTTTGACTGTGATTTAGCAGAATGACTACAAAACTTCATATTTATCCTATTTAAATCAGATTTACTAAATTATCTCGAACTGTATATTTTACTAAAGTAATATGTTTATGTTTAGTTGAAAAATGTGTTTTAGAAACTTTCACACAAAACTCTAGTGATGCTATTAGGATATGATCCAGAAGTTAATAACGAAAAATCTCTGCCTGTTTCCCAACCCCAAGTCACCTTCGCATATTGCAAACATTTATGGCAAATGAATCAAAAGCAGAGAGCCTTCGATTATTTGCAATTGTTCTTAAGCTCCTATGTCCAAACGGAAGGTGTGGACAATAGCCTAGAGGAACGTCAGCGGCTTTTAGCAAGGTGAAATATTTTTACCAGTGATTTTTTTCAATTGCTCTTTCTAGTTGATACATTATATTGCTATTTTTTTGCCCGTACCCATTATTTAAGTAATTTTAATTATATATTTTTATAAACTTGAGTGAAACGGGGTAGATGCAAAGAGATTTCGCTCAAACAATGTATATCCAATTTCTGACATAGTTAACTGCATCGCTGCAAGGCTTATAGTTATGCCATCTTCAGCCCACGCATCCCCACGTGAGAAGCTGCCCGAATAACTAATAGGAATCGTCCATTACTGTACTTATCATTCTCACTCTACTAACCTGTGGGACTTTCAATTCCACTTCAATGGTTGTACAACCCGTTTCCCTGTGATGACGTAACACTATTAGGCAACAGTCTAGTAATAAAAAAAAAACTGCCTCTCAACATGCGAATACTTTTGAGGTTGAAGCGGAAGTCCTCCCTCATTGATAGATTTAGATACAATTTGTATTTAACTGAATTGAACTTTATCCATTCAGTAACCTTCAAAGCGAGTGTATACCTATTTTACATGCATCGGAATTGATTTTTATAACTACATATTTTAGATGCTACTTGAAACTCGGTACCTGGCAAGAGAATTTGGAAGGTATCAACTCCACTTCGATCCGTTCAGTTCTAAAATGTTACGAAAAAGCCACTGAGTTTGACAAAGATTGGTATAAGGCGTGGCATGCGTGGGCCTACATCAACTTTGAAACAGTAATTTTATATAGAAATAAGCAGGAGAAGGAAAATGAAAATGCCCAGATTAGCAAAGTAGAGAGGGCTAATCAAGAAATTGATATCAATGAACACACTGTATTTGCCGTTAGGGGATTTTTCAAGTAAGTGTTATGTTTTCTCTAATGTTTTAAATTTATATCTTTTCAATAATGTCGAAACAAATAGGAAATTGCTAACATATAAATTGTGGTCTGTCTGTATTCAAATTTACTGAAATTTAATTTTTTGTTCCTCAAAGTAGATAATTACTCGTTGGTCGATAGGAAATAGTTGTAGCTAAGAAAAGTTGAGAGAATTGAGAAATTATTAGTATAATTAGGTACAGTGTGATTTTGGGTATACCTTGGGTTAGTTTGGGCCCTGCCTTCAGTGAAGTATTGTGGAACTATAAATATTTACTTAATGAAATATGCACAAATATATTAAAATATAATCAATAAATATACCCAAGCAACGTCAATTTTATATAAGAACTATCATCATCAATATTTTATTTCAGCAGCTATGATTATCTTAAATCTAATGCTTAAAATACATGATTATCGCAGAGTACTAGTTAGCTACTAATATACTTAAAATTACTCCTCGTACATGCTCCTACAGGTGGGGGGTTGGTGTGAACCCAGTACGCATTCCGATTTACAGATATTCAACATTTCAACAGTATTTATTTTTATTTATTTATTTGAGCATACATACATACATCCAAATAATAACAATAGAATACGACAATACAATAATAACAATGTCATAAGCAAAACAATAAATAAAGTTCCAAAGTTAAACATTCAATGATTCTGAGTATGCTTTCACTTGCACCTAGATGATTATACATCTGTATGTGCATATCCCACAATGTTATGATAAACAATAAAACCCTACGTAATACACACAGATGCGCAATTTTTCAAAAACAAATTCTCGTAAAGGTCTCAAAAGCTTATATTCAACTCGACAAGCTCCTGATGAAAATCTTATTTAAAGACATTACCTAGTTCCAAAAATGCCCTCAAATAATCTTCTATTTTCTAATACATAAAATGTGCATTGTTTTTTAAATTCCCAAATGTCAGTGTTTCTAATATTTGTTGGAATCATGTTATAAATTTTGGGTCCTAAGTGTGACACATTTTTTATTTATATTATTATAGTTTAACGGATAATTTCTTAAATTCGATCGAGTGTTGTAATTGTGACTTATAGTAGTATCCGGCGATTTTGTTTTATGCTACACTGTAAAGAGTTCTGATACTATAAAAGTCTTTTGAAAATAGAAGCTCAGTTGGATATAATCTGCTCTTGCCAATAATTATTTTTATAATACTTTTCTGTGCTACCTCCAATTTATAACGTGCATTACTATATGTACCTCCCCAAGTCAAAACCCCATACCGAATCAGAGATTCAACTAGTGACATATAAGAGGATAAGAACTTTCAGACTTATGACTTGTTTTAAAAGATAACATTTTCGTATTAATTTACGTATCTTATTAGAAAGAAAATCAATATAAGGGTTCCACTTTAAAAAGTTGTCAATTATTATTCCAAGATATTTTATTTGATTTACTTCTTTTATTTCTTGATTTTCAATGTTTACTTGATTAAAGTGTGGTCTATTGGAACTTGTCAATGGAAATGCTATGCAATTTGTGTTTAGGAAATTAAGAGAAAGCTTGTGAGTATCCAGCCATTGTTTTGTGATAGTAAGTCCATTAATCATTCTTTCCTTAACTTCTGTCCGGGTTTTGCCGCTAAAAATGTGCCATCTATATTTAATGAAAGTAAATTATTTATATAAGCAATAAAAAGAATAGGGCCCAGCACTGTACCCTGAGGCACTAACCTGTTTAGAACTTATGGTACCATTAACTTTTACCATCTGATATCTATTCCAAAGGTAATTCTCTAAGAGATCTGACCTCGTTCCCCTTACTCCATAGTGTCTTAGAACATCCAGTAGTTTATCATGAGGAACCGTGTCAAAAGCCTTGGCCAAGTCCACAAACATGCAGGCACATTTGTTGCCTATATTCAAATTATGCACAACTTCTGATGTCAGTTTATGTAACGCATTTTCAGTGCCAGATCCCTGCAGAAACCCATATTGATTTTTCGATAAAACATTATTATTAATAAAAAAGTTGAAAAGTCTATCTTTGACACATTTTTCAAAAACTTTTGCAAAATTGCTAATTAAACTTATGGTCTATAGTTATGAATTTTGGATTTTCATCCATTTTTGTGTATGGGAGTTACAATTGATATCTTAAAATGGTACGGGACTAATCCTGTAACGAAACATATATTAAAAATATGCAACAATGGCTGAATTATTTCACTATGGCACTGTTTTATTAACCTTGATGATATTCCGTCTGCACCCGGAGATGGTGCACTTTTTAATAAAGAAATGTGTTTGATTAATTCCAGTGGCGTGCAGTGCCATTTAGGAGAGGGTAGGCAACATAATAGAAAATGATACAGAAGGAGTAAGCCCGCTGCAGGCGCCACCGTAGGTAGATTTTTTTTTCAGGTGCCACGCCAAAAAACGTCCATTTTGAGGCTCCAAAAAATGTAGGCACAGAGCCTTTTCAATTCGAGTTTCGCCCAAACTATGCAAAGAAAACGCGTTCTAAATGGTTAGTGGAATGGCCTTATTTTTCTGAGACATTTGACACATTATTTACATCAATATACCCACGTTTACTCTACAATTTCCTTCTTTGCCAAATAGTAAGCATAGCCAACAATACATTTTAATTTTATGACGACATCCGCACAGCCACTAATGATTGTCATGGATTTTTTTATTAAAATATCGAGGTTTTCTTTCTAACCAACAAAACTAACCCACAAAGAAAACAACAACCTCTTGTATGGGTACTAAACTAACTAAACTTTCAAAACTATAACTAAAAGCGCAGGGCGTCAAATCCCAATCTCACACAAGAATAGAGCACTGGAAAAGGAAACCTGAGATTATTCTTATTTATGGCTGGTCAATGCTGGTGTTGTATTATCGGGTTTCAGTTTCTTGCAAAAAAAATGCATGGCGTTATTAATACCCAGATATCGAAATATTAATAAATTTAGGGATGCCCCATGTACTGTAATTTTAAACATTATTAAATAATAAAGCTTTCTTAATCAAACACTGTAATGATGTAAGCGCAAAATAACAATAACAATATGATCCTTGGTAAAAAAGAATGTCTATCAAATCAAAATATTAATTAAAGAGAGCACATTTTGGCAACAGCACTTATCATTGCGTCGCGTCCGTCGGTCGGCCCGGACCATCTTCGCATGCTTTGTCTCTTGTCTTTTTATGTAACGTTTCATTTGGCTGTCTTTTTTTCAAGCACTGCTTTTCGCTTCCATAGTAAATCCAGTATTGACGGTATAAATGCATGCCTTCGGTTTGTTATGGAATGCTTTTTAGCGGTTGCCGTCGGAGAATATTATTCCGTTTAATATAGGTAGCGTAATATGAGTGGTAGACTGTGATGTTTTTCCATAATCCATAATATTATTAATATTTTAATTGGCGCTTAAGATAAGCTTTTTAAATATGGATTTTACTTATTAGTAAAATTATAATTTATATTATCGGGATTAAAATTAAATGGGAAAATATAAAAAATGTCAAAACATCAGGGTAGGCAATGCATTTGTGCTTTCATTGTGTGCACGCCACTGATTAATTTATTCTCATTTATTAGTGTCAAATATTTGAAATTTTGACAAGAGTGCTCCACTGTTATTGGGACTTGTGGCTGCGTTATTGTTTCGGCCATTTTTGGACCTATATTTATAAAGTAATCGTTACAAAAGTTTGCCATGTCTGTATCGGACTCAAATTCTTTCTTATTATCGTCCAGTATTCTCCTATTGCTCTGCTTAGTCGAATTTTCTATATCATTAATTATTTCATATATTTTTCTTATTTTTTTTATTGGTTTCAATTTGTGACCTATAATATTGATTTTTTTCTTTAATAATTAGCTTAACTTCGATAAAACTTCTATTCTCTTTCGAGATTTGGGTCATATCTTTGTAACAACCTCTTGTTTAATTTATCTCTATGTTTAATAGATGCAACAAGACCAGCAGTAATCCATTTTTTAATCTTTCTGGGTTGTCTCATTTTTACAGTATTAACAAATGTTGCTTTTTCTTTTAAATCTGTAAAATTTTCAATAAAACTGCTAGAAGCAGATTCAGGGTTGGCCTCGGATAAAACTGTTGCCCAGCTTTGAGGTTTTAAGAGTTCCATGAATTTTTGTATATTAAAAAAAAAATTTATGAATGATTTTTTTCATCATTGCAATTTATTTTATTTCTTTTTAGTACGATATTACTTACGATCAGTATTTGTTACAAAGGACTCTAGACTTAAATGAGAGGTTATTCGTTTTTTATTTACAAATATATGATCTAGACAAGAATCACTATCCGGTCTTGTAACCGAGTTTATTTGTGATTCGAAGCCCAATTGAGACATAATTGACAAGTAGTTATGTGTCATATTATCAACACCCAAACTATCTATATTTATATCACCCAAAAATATTTCATAATCGTGATTAACATCATCTCTAATATTTTCCAAATAATCCTGGATGTCGTTTATAAAGTCAATTTTTGCTATTAGAAACTGCCGTGAGCCCTATATTAATCCCATTAACAGTACATAATATTCTACTTATAGTAGCTAGTGAATTTGGCAACATAGTATATTTAAAATTAACATTTATATTATCTTTGACCAAAACTATGACACCATCATTTTTGTTATAGTCCCCATAATTATAAAACAGTTGATAGTTTGGTATATTGCATTGCCCCGGTGAAGATATTTGAAAAGTTTCACTTAATACTATAATGTCAACATAAGTCAATTTAAATCCTTCCAGAAATAATAGTAAAGTGTCAATATTTTTTACCATACTTCTAATGTTAAGATGCACAACACGAAACCAAAGAGTATATAATGTAAAGAGAGGACAGTAAGACAGAGCAATCAAATTAGAGAGGGATATATGAGAACTCCGACTTAAAGGGCGCTTCGTATGTCATCGGATTATATCGGACACAATCGTCAAGCAAGGGCGATCAGCCAACACAGTGGGCTAAATATATCTCGTAAAGGTCAAGTTTAGATTTATTAGGGAAACGTTTGGTTTAGTTTTTTAATTCATACTGTGTAATTGAAATTAGGTGTGTAAACTTTAATTATGATATGTAACACAATTCATTTAATAGAATCTTTTAACAATCACTCGGTAAAATTTTGCTTACCTACATTATATGCATTTTTCACGACTTTTCTCAAAAAATCCTCGGATTTCTGATAATATATTAATAATTGTTTTAATTTTATTACTAAATATTCAGAAAATTCTACTCTAATAATAATTACTTACTCACTTTCGCGAATTTCGTCTTTTTTGACACAAACTGTCATTTTCAGCTTTAAAATTATTCACGGCGAAAAATTTTATTTTTTTTACGAATTCTATCATAATTGTGAATTAACCTCAAATTTATTGACTGCTTTGCTATATTTATTTGTTTATTCTTTTCAGACATTGGGTTCATTAGTTAAATTGTAGAATAAATACTTTGACCATTGGATAATAATATTAATTATAATTTTTTTCGATGGAGATATTATTATTTTATGTTCCGTTTGCATCCTTTTGGTTATCCTAAAACTACGAAATACCCACCAGCTAGATGACACCAGAAAAGAAAATTTTCGGTTAGAAATATATTTTTAAAATGCGATTTACACAATTTAATTGCAGAAATGAGATTAATTGAGCCCATTCTAGACTAAAAAAACATATTACTAACCTGCTTACATCTTCCGGTACTTGGACCTAACCTATAAAACCTATTCCACTAAAAGCATAAATTCGCAAAAAAGTTAAAACTATTTGAACTTTTTAGCAAATATTCGCCGACAAAATTTCGCGTCAATGAGTATGGACCAAAACTTACATTAGCGCGAAAAATCAACAACTGTCAAAGAAAGGCGAAATTTGCGGAAGTGAATATGAAGCTTTAAAGTGAGATTCGAATAGAATTTACTTTTTCGTTGGTTTATCTACATACTAAGAATTTATCCCCTCTATGTTTTGAATGAAACTTTCCTTTAAAATAATCGAAAAATATTGATTACACCTTTTTAATTTAATTTGAAGGAAATTCTTATTTGATTAATTAAAGCTTTTAGACGTCCTGAATAAATTTTAATAAAAATTCGCTGGAAACATTAAAAAACTGGATTTGATCACATTTTTTAATTAAATAAGTTGAGCACTGGGATTTTAAGAAAATGCAAAAGTTTAAAAAAAATCAGAGAATTTGAATGAAAATCACTCGATATAAAATTTTATCCTAGCAGAAAGTATTAGATATTTAGTAAATGTTGTCCTCATTTTCGTTATTCCGACCCACTGTGATGAAATCGATTATTCGCCATCTTGCTTGACTTGACGTCAACATCGCCCGCCTCGATAAAAAGTTACATCCGGCAACGTCGCGATATCTCCCAGTTAAAGGGACGCGGTCATTGAAACGGCTGTCGAAAGATCAAAGGAAATTCGCCGGCTGTCTTCTCTTTACATTATATACTCTTTGACTAAACTTCAAGTCATCGACATTAATTTTGGTTATCAGTGAGTCACTATCCACTAACTCAGTTTTCTGTAGATTTTCCCTTTGCACGGCTTCAAAAAGTTCATCTTGTTCGAGTAAAAGCATTATGACACCCCATAATCAATTCTACTTTTTAGAAGGTCTAGATGATATTTTGTGGTTGGACACCCCATTTCCCATGACGCGTGATTTGTATCATAATTAAGTTTAAATTTGTCGTTTGCATTAACACAGTTTTTACACTTTTTAAACTGTTTTTGGCATTCATTGGTCTCATGATTTCCGGTACAATTACCACAGACCTGATTGTTCTTGCATTCAGTACTCTTGTGGTTAAATTCCTGACAGTTAAAGCATCTGTACACAGCCAAGTTGTCATAAACATTGTATCGTTTCCAATCAACAAATACTTTTCCTTGATTAACTACTTTTCAGTAGAGCTTTGATGCACATTAAAAAAATATCGTAGATGTTTTTTTTGTTTTTTATTTTTTTAACATAAGTTACCTTTATATAGTCTGTCTCTTCTATCCAATGGTTTTGTTGTATAATATTTTCTAGTTCTTGCTCTGTTTGGTGACCCCTATAGCCAACGATCTAGGAAAACTTAACTTAGGAACTTCTTCTACCAAGAGAATGTTCTGCGGCCTCTTTCAATTTTTCAATGTCTTTTTTTCCATCATATTTAATTACTATACCACCTTGTTTGGTTTCACGAACATTTTTAATTCCGATTTTTAATTGACTTGGTTTAATATTTTCTTTCACATCAATCTTTGTTTTCTCAGAGGTTTGGGTTTGTTTAGGCTTTATAATTAAAGATGGTGATGGCGTTTTTCCTTTCGACTCATACTTCCTGCTATTGTTCTCCATTGCAGCCTCTGAAAATTATTTAAATTTATTAATTGAGAACGAGACCCCATTTCCGTCAGTTCTTTTAGTTCATTTACTTCTATTCTTAAAGCGCATAACTCATCTCTCATTTTTTCAATAAGCTGGAGCATTAACGGAGTTTTTGCCAAAAGTTTTTTGCAATCGTCACACAGCAAAACTAGGACTCTCTTCTGTAGGGGCATACATTTTATCTCTGAACCGGATAGGGAAGCACAACCCTTATGTATTTTCTGCATTAGATCGGATTTGTAACATTGATCATCCTTTACCCATTTTTTACAATTTCCACAGTTTTCGTTTCCATCCATTTTAGTTGGTAACTTCTAGATGTTCGAACTCGTTGGTTGAAATTATCTGTGGGGAGATCACAAAAAAGAAAGAGCACACAAAAAAATTTGCTTGGAATGCACCCCACTATTGTTTGTCTTTTAAATTCAATTTACTTATTCACATTTGTTTAGAAGTGGGTAAATCTTCGCGGTAATCACTCAAAATATTCACTTTCACTTAGTGCCGGTATTTCCATTGTGTATAACTTTGACGATGCTGTCGGGCGTACTTTGTCAAATGCCTTGGTGAGGTCGACAAAACATAGGTATGTTCTTCTCTATTTTGTATATGTGCCTCGAGCTTACATTTCAAGATGTGTGTGAAGAGCTTCATGCTTGAATTTAAGAGGGTTATGCCTCTATAGTTCTCTGGTAGAGCTTTCTGGCCCTTTTTAAACATTGTAACGCTTTCATGCCAGTCGCTGGGCATTTCTGATGTATCGCGAATCTTTCCATATAATGTTGTCATCTTTGTTACGAATTCGGGGCCGACGTTTTTTTATGAGTTCGTTGCTAATGTTGTCTGCTCCTGGTGCCTTTCTGTTCTTTAGCTTCTTGATTCTTTCCTGTATGTCCTTTTTAGTTATTGTAGTTTGATGGGATGTTGTATAGTTCTCTATGTTAGGTGTCTCTGGGGCACTGTATAGTTGTTGAAAGTAGTTTTCCCATGTCAGTATGTCAATTCCTTTAGTTTATATAAATTCGTTTACAGGCTTTTTTCTATTCTTGAGCATCTTCCAGACCCTTCGTTGTGCTTTATATATGTCGTGATCCATATCGTTGGTGAATTTGATCCAGTGTTCTTTCTTTATTGATTTCATTGAAGAGTTAACTCGGTTTCTAGTCGTTACATACTAGGTGTACAGTTCTTGTGTTTGGGTGCTTTTGTATGCCAGTTAGTTCTTCTTTTTTTGTTGTGATAGCTCTTTCACTTCTGTGCAGAACCATTGCTATGTGTTGTTTCTTGTGTTTATGTTTACCAACCTTTTTCCAATAGCTTCTTCGGCTGCATTCAGTATGCAAGTTTTGATTTTTACCCAGCTGTTCTCTACATTTAGTTTTGCTATATCGATTTCGCCAAGTTTACCGGATAGTCTGTTTTGGTACAGGTGCTGTGTGCTGTCGTCGGTTAGTGCTTCGATGTTATATTTTTCGATTGTGACTTTAGCTGCCTTAATTTTGCGAGGTGATTCTAGCAGTATTTTACAAAGAACCATGCTAAGATCTGTCCCAATATTTGCTGAGTTGAGGGTTCTAACATCTAATACTTGTTGTGGTTTGATGGCTCTGTTGCTAAGTATATATTCATCATAGGTTGCTGGCCTCCACTATTGCCAAATGTATATTTATATTGACTTTTGTGAGGGAAATGGATGTTATTAATCCTCAGTTCGTTTCTAGCACAGAAATCAATTAGAAGTTCTCCGTTCTCGTTGATGATCGGCTCATTGTTTTGCATTTAGTATAGCTTCGTTACCTATTCTGGCGTTAAGTCCCCTAAAATAATTACTTTATCGGCCCCACCTGTTTGGTCTATCGTGTCCTGGAGCAGTTGGTAGAAATGTTCGGACTCCTCTTTGATCCTCAGCAAATGTGTCACGGTGTTGTTAATCTTTAGCGTAGTCTTTAGTATTCTTTCGTTTACGTTCTTTATATCTTCTATGCTATGTTGGTATTTCTCGTTAAGCAGAAGTCCTACTCCTGTTTGCGCTCTTTCTTGCTTAGCTCTCCCGCTATGGATCAGGATGTATTCTCCGTACTTAGATGTGCCTTGTCCTTTTTTCTTCGTCTCCGATAATGCACATATGTCTATTTTATGTATCTTCATTTCACTGCATTCATTCCAACATGCCAATCTAGTTACGGTTCTTTTTCATCTCCAAAATCGTTTTTCCTTATTCATCGCGTGGGTCCTCATACATTGGTTCCGTCCGATTTACGAGGCATTCCCTTTGTTTCTGTGAGCAATGTGTGATTTTTCCCACAGGCAGGGTGCTGGCCTAACCTGGGAACCCTCCTCTTTTCTCCGGGCTTGGGACCGGCTGTCTGAGCTACTCGATTCACTCAGTGACCTCACAGGCAGAGTTAAATTAAAACTTGCTGGTAACTATCTAATGGCGCAGTATATCATAAAATACGATCTGTTGAGAAAGATGATGCTAATTTTTTGAATTTTAGAAACTATCGACTGTATCTGCTGTTTCTTCCATTACAAATGTATTCAAGATACAGTTACACATTTTCTTAAGTTTTCTCCAAATTTTAGATCAATATACCTATCAAAAGGCAGTTCTCTTCAAGACACACTACGTCTGTTAACGCTTTGGTTTGATTATGGTTTGTCTACGCAAGTTTCGGAAGCTATATCGGATGGTATTAGGATTGTTGACAAGAACACTTGGCTACAGGTTATACCGCAATTGATTGCCCGAATAGATACTAACAGATTGCTGGTATCGAAAAATATACACTATTTGTTGGTGGATATTGGAAAAATACATCCTCAGGTACGTATCATTGCTGTTGGTAAATATTTTTATAGCCGTATCCTGACATTAGTGCTCTAATGAGATTGTATATATTGTGCGAATCTATTGGCTACATTACAATATAATACTTGATGACCGATTCGACGTGCAGAAGTTCTAACAAGAAATTTAACTTAGTTAGCATAGAGTTTTTGGTACTTGTCACTCTAATTAATGACTTTGATAGTTGCCAAACACTGACCCAGGGAATATATCGATAAAATTGTTTTTGAAGAATGGTTTTAGCAAATATTTGTATCTTGTGTTTATGGAAAGATAAATTAAAGGAAAATTTCGTTCTTTAGCGTTCTTCTCTAAAAACAGTATTAAACAATAAGCTTTTGGCAATTTTTGTTTTAATCTTTTCATAATTGTTTCAATTTTTATCACCCGAAACGATTGTATTACAAGATTAGCTTAACTGAAATAATTTTAGTTCCGATAGTCCAAAGAAGAATGATAAAAATATGTATGAATGAGTTTGTATCCTCGCCGAAATCGAACTCGGTCTGGGGGTTCATAACATAATTACACTGACTACTAAAATGTAGTATTTCCAGCATTTTATTTACTTTTTTTTTTTTTTTTTCATTATTTTAGGCTCTTGTTTATCCCTTGACAGTAGCTTCAAAAAGTAACTCTCCGATCAGACGTAGTGCCGCAAACAAAATATTGAAATCCATGAGCGAGCATTCTCCAACACTGGTCAGACAAGCCATTATGGCCTCTGAAGAACTTATCAGAGTCGCTATTCTGTGGCACGAAATTTGGCATGAGGGATTAGAAGAAGCTTCTAGGTAAAAAAATGTGCAATATTATTTGCGTACCAGTCAGACTGATCCACGTATTTTCGTGAAATCTATATTTATACTGATAAAGATGAGTGTAGAGCCATGTCTACACATAATATATTCAATTTTGATACAATTCGGCAATAAATGAAATGATAACATATCTTGCAGGCTTTTCTTTGGTGAAAGAAACGTCGAAGGTATGCTTCGGATTTTGGAACCTTTACACCAAATGATGCAGAGAGGCCCACAAACCTTAAAAGAGACTAGTTTTACACAAGCCTACGGCCGTGATTTAGCTGAAGCTCATGAGTGGTGTCAAAGATATCGAATATCAGGTGAGTTGCTTGCATAATAGTAAATTATTTAACTAACAGAACTTGGTCTTTAAACATTAAAATTAATATTATGTCAACCTTTGGCAGCATTTTTTTGCTATTTATGTTGATATCTTTTTGTGGAAAGAAAAAATATATGTGCAAGAGAAAAAATTTAAAAGGCACTTTAAGAGAAAATTAAGTTATTGTGAAATTCAATGTATAAAGTTTTCATAATCGCTCGAAATTTCCATAAAAACATTTATGTATGTATGCCCGTTCTGCTGCGGTTTTTTATTTTCTAATCCTATGATGAATGCGTTATGCAATAATAAAAAAAACGTTAAGAAAATATAAACGAAGGCCAGCGATACTGCAAGTAACTACTCGTTATAGGAAAATTCAAGTAACTCAAATAAAAACACTTAATCAATGGTTAATTAACGGAGGTCAAATCATGATTTGTTACAAAGCCGTATTACTAACTAACTATGTATATTTGGGTATCAGTTATGATACGTTGGTAAGAGCCGTGAAATAAAAATAACTAGTCCGACCTGGCGTTATTGTAGCAATCAATCAATTATAGAATTTAAGGTATGTTAAATTTAAACGTATGTAGTTCCCGGTGAAGTTACCGGTAGGACAAAGATAATGAACGGTTTGTTTGGGACAAAAAGATATCAAAGGTAATTATAAAAATTAAAGAATAACGCAAAGGCTACTAGGCCGTAACAACAATAGTAGTTATCTGATCTACAGGTATCTAAAGTAAGCAGAAACCGTGAAAAATTGATAATAAAAAGAAAATAATAGTTCGACTTGTTATTGCGTCAGTCAGTTAAAATTTCAAAATTCACATAACACATCAATCTCCTAACCCTCAGAACTCTTAAAACTCTTCTGATATCTTTAAAAGAAAATATTCTAATTACTCCTAAAAATCTTCTGAGCTCCATAAGAACCCTGAAAAGGGAAGAAAACCTGATTGTACAAAATATACTAACCCCACAGGAGTTATATTAAAATTAAAGTCCTTCAGGAAATCATACCAAAACAACTCACCTATTTAGGGAGTTCCATAAATTCAAAACTTTGATCCTGAATTGCGTAGTAGGCTCTTTTTGATTTGAGCTACGTCAAATAATTGGATATAATCGCCAAAAATAAGGCTGTTGAGTTCTGACTTAATTCTTCCCAAGGCCCAACATGTTCCACAGCTTCGGAAAATTAAATTGGCATACCCTAAAGCCAATTCTTTTACACAAGAAAATCTTCCAAAGCTCTATCCACATATTGGAATTATTGCAACTCTGCGACTACACAAGTTTCATATTTGAATCCGACTCAGTAAAATTTAAAGCTTTTCTATAATTAGTGGTTTTTCCTACTTCCTGTCATCTTTGTCCATAATAATTTCTGAAAGCTTTCATCATAAAAATATATATTACTTATATTTCTTTTATGAGTTATTGTTAAAGGAATCTCAATAGTTTCTTGGGATTTTATTTAAATAATTAGTTTTCTTTAATGAGGGCCTTGAGAGAAAAATGAACTCCTGTATTTCATGATTATTATGTTAAGTTGATGTGTCAATTTTTAACCTAAATAAAGGACTTTGAGCTTACACCCGCCTGGTTTGGATGTTATTGAAGAGGTGTAGCAGAGGTTTTTGATAGGTAGTAGAAAAAGATATATTGTACGATGTTTTCAGCGATTCTCAAATAGACATTTATTAATAGTACTCCATTTCTTTAAATTACGATAAGATATTTACAAAAGTATTGGTTACATTTTTTGAACCTTTGTAACGAGGAGGAAAATTAAAACTTGCAACAGCACAAACAAAAAGTTTATTAATTCTGTAACTGTTATTGATAGGCTGAGGAGTTGTAAGTCAGGAGTACTTACTTACCTGAGTTGTCTTAAATGATTCTAACCCTCACACCCACTCTTAAGAAGACAATGGTGTTAAATTATTAGTGTAAATAAAATAGATAACAATTTTCACTAGTCTAACAATATTTATTAATCAAAGGTTATTGAAAGTAAATTTGCGGCGTAGATTTCGGCAGAAATGCAACAAAAAATGTTTAATTTCAATGTTTAATAAACAATTTAATAATCTTGACCATTTTTGTTTAATACCTTTAAATTTGGCAAAAAAACCAAAGCTTCATTTAAAAATTCTAACTGTGAATCAGATCTGTCAAATACATTCTTAAATTTATAAGAATTATTTTATGATAAGGAGTTCAAGATATCAAAAAGATTATTAAATTTTTCCACAATTTCAATTGTTGCGAAAGCTTCATTTGGAAGTGCACCCAAACTCATGTATGTATTCATACCACTGACATTTGAGTGGCTCAAAAGTTGAGCGGCATAACTCACTCTCATTTTTTCAAAAGTTGTGGGGTTGAGGTGAAAACTAGTGAGTTTGGGTGCACATTTGTTGAACTGCTTTTTATCGGAATTATAGAAGCATTTAATAAATGACCAATATGTTTCTCTACCCTGAAAGCAAATAGTGTGCTGCTTTAAGTTACTGCGGGTGGCCTTAATTAAATGACATGGGTCAAAAATATAGAACATATTCTCACCTCCTACCTGAAACTCTGTATTTTCAGGTGTAATTCCGAGACATTTCGTCAAATCAATAAAGTTCGAGCCCATGTCACTTGATATGCCTTCCACTTTTAAATATATATCCTTTAAATTTAAAATGCAATCTTCTAAAATAGTACGAAATTTATCACAATTTAGTTTAGTGCCTACAATTGATACAACGGCTGCAGTGTTTATCCTTATCAGTCATTGTCTTCATTTTGGTTTCAAAGGCCTTATATACTGATTTATTGTGTAGTCCTGGTTGACATTGCAGCTTTTAAGCATATATAGTTGGTGAAAGGTGAGGAGGTAGAACACGATTATCTATTATTAAGTTCATTGGCTAAATATCATCCAAATTCAACCATTTTGTTTCTTCATCTTTTGAAATACTAGGACCTGAAAGTGATAATGAGAATGAAAGTATTGTTGATACAGTATAAACAAGCATAAAGCTATTTAATTGCAGTCAAACAATATCGTGTTAGACCCAATAAAGTGTCTGAAAAATATTAATTAGTACAACTCAGATAAAAACTGGAACTATTTATGTGACAAGTAGGTACTTTCTGTTGGGTACATGACTCATAAAACCAGGTAGTGTTTCTAGTACATATTACTTATTGAATTATTGTGATCATAGGATGAGGTGAAATATCTGAATTTTGAGTACCTATCAGGGTAATTACTGTTTTGTAACACAGGTCAATAATGAAACGGAAAATGTCATTTAAATTTCAACTTGTTAGTTTGACAACTAGTTGTCATTTCGGATTATTTGAAAAATGAGTAGGAAATGATTAATTTCAAAATCTAATCAATTCAAATAATGATAAGGATTGTATCAGTGCTATTAGTAAAAAAATTATATACAGTATGACTCACTTTTCATGACTTCCCATAGTATTCTTATTATTACTTGAATGTACACTCTCTTCGATTTTTCTGGCAACAAATCGCTACTTGCCGTAGTTGCTGTCTCTCTAAGTTCAGGAGGGGTACATACTTCCATATCTAAATCACTCTCACTAAAATTTTCACCCATTTTCCAATTATTTTATTCACGTTACGGTTTTAACTTTTAGATAGCGTCTATCTTTCGGAAAATGACATTTAAAATTAAATTCATTCTGTCAGTTAGACAAGTGAACTTCCTGGCTACCTGATATTTCGAAGTATTTGAAAAATAAGTAGAAAATGACTAATATAAAAATCAAATCGAATCAAATATGGTAATATATCAGTGTTAGTAGTAAAAAAAATTCTATATATACCTCGGTTGAGAAGGCCATTATTAACCTCGCACATTATACCCTTCGGCGCTACGCGCCTCAGGATATAAAAGTGCTCGGTAAATAATGGCTTACTTCTCAACCTAGGTATATAATATACTATTATAGGAACATACTCTAATTAAGAGAGACCATTTTTTAAGCACATATATACGGGTGCATTATTATTCTACTTTTGAAAAATTGTCCTCAATGTAGAATGTGGAGATATATGTTGTTTGGATAAAAAAACAGGTGGCATTTGAGGTACCAACTCCTTTAAAATTTTATCTTTTTTCTCTTTATTTACTCCTCTACAGGTAGGAGTTTGATTGACCATAGGAGGAATTTTGGCTTTAAGAATTTAACTTCAACAAAACCGCTACTGTTTATTTCTAATTTATAAAATAGGGATCTACTTTCTTTTCTGAATTGGCAAACTCAAACATCATGTAGTAAAGGCAAATTTAATCCTTGTTTTCTCGTCTGACATCCATTTTTAAAATCTAGAAAGTCTTCCGCATGAAGTTCAATTATTTTAGGATTTCGACAAGATTTTTTTATGAGCTTTAATAGATCCCCGAAATCAAATATCTCGGGTTTTGTTCCACTGTCTACCTATAGCCCCATGTATAGCATCTGCCTTCATAAAAGAGTGGCCGGATTCAGAATATTTTATCATTATGCTATCAGGTCCCCAATTTTCATTGACAAAAATTACGTAAGCCCTAAATAAAGCCCAATTTTTACTTTGGGCCGCGCAATTGTCCGCCCAAAAAATTACCTCTTTTACGTCTTCCGACAAATTTTTAAGAACGTTAAAAAATGCTGATACTACGTCAGGACCTGTTCTGCCTTTAATGGCTTCATGCCACATCATAAAAATGTTCATACCATTTTTTTTTAATTTGCAAAAGTTTTATTAAAGCAAATAAATCGACTAACAAAAAACGAATTTTTTGTTGTCATTTTTGGGATAATTAGAATTTTTTGCATATCCACAGCAAAAAGTTCAATTTCTTTTTCCCATGGGTTTGAAACATCACTATCGTAGGCTATGCGTACTGCCGTGTTTCTTCTTTTGTGTGCATCATAACTTTTACATTTTTCACAATTTTCTGGGTGATTCAAGTTTTCCGTATTACTTTGTTCGTATTCAATTTCACTGATGTAACGATTGTATAATAAACATGTAGGACACACTCGTGTTTAGAGGGTTTTGTAAACCGTATGTTTTCCTTGAAAAAACTCCTATTCGTTTCGTAGGTTACTGATTTGAATTTGATTTTATAATCTTCCCATAGTTTATAAACTGAGAGATCGCTGGGTAGATATCTTCTATTTGGAGCATGTTCTAGATTGTAATGAGACACTGTTGGGTGGTATGTCTCTATATGGCCCTTAATTCGACAATAACTTTCTTGCGAGATATCTTTCATTTGTAATGATCTTTTATGACCTCTCATACCTTTTAATTCTAGAAAAAATTCATCTGCGTTTGCTATACTGTTCTTTATAATTGCATCAGTTTTGTAATCAATTGTGTGGTTTTGCACACCTGGATTTTGGTTGTCTATTTTTTATCCTGCGCCTCCTTAACTTCATTACGTTCTAATTCATTCGATTCTTGTTTTCTTCTTGTGTTATCTGGTTGGCGGTTTTTTCTTTTAGGTTATTTTCATCTTGTATGTCCATAACTTTGTTTTCTAATAAATTATTTATTTTGTGGTCTTCTATATTCTGGTTGGCGGTTTTTTCATTTGAGTAATTTTTATCTTGCATCTCCATAACTTCATTTCCTACGAATTCGTTTGTTTCTTCTTCTTGAACTACCTCGTTTGTGGTTTTCTCTGTTTGTAACTTACTGCAAGCTAGGGGGAGAAATACTTTATGGTAACACTTTTATGAGAAAGTGCGTTTGTTCTGTATGATTTTACACCATGTTTTTCTAAATACTAGCTTATAAATAATCAATCGTCTTTCCGCAAATTTCAGTTTAATAAAGTAATCAAATATTATAGTTCGCCGATTATTGTTGAGTTTGTTGACACATTTTTGTCTACATGTTGGTTTACATGGAGGTAAAAGATTTTTTATAGACGTTTTGGATTTTGGCCTTTTGGGATTTGGTTTCGGTTGATTCAGTTTGATTCTAATGATGGAGATTCAGGTGTAGTCAAAATAGTTTCAGGTACTACATTTTCTTGATCGATATCCCTTAAATCGTTGATGCTTGAAGTCTGGATTCTTGTGATTTGCAATTTTCCATCTGTATTTTCCGTTGCAAGAGCTTCTTTTGGTGAAGAATCTTCTGTTAAATTTAATGAACAAGAAGCAAGAGTAATATATGTTTTGTTTCGGGTATCAAAAAACTCCACAATGCGTTTTTCATCAATAGATTTGTAGTTATTGTGGTAACTTTCAAACTTCCATCGGCCAAGAGCTGGATAAACATTTCCATCTTCAAAAGATTGTCGTAAAAGTTCCAATGTTTGACTTTTTATCCTGGATATTTCGATATTAAAGAAATTTGGCATTTTATTTTATCTTTCATCACTAGGATTGAAATCACGGACCTCATCTGAATCGTCAACAGGTAATTAAAAGAGGACTTGAAAGTCGTGATTTCCTAAAACAATACATTTTATTATAAAAATAATAAAAAAAAATAATTTTTTTGTTGGTTTTGGACCACACAAATATAAAAATTTAAATAGAAAAGTTTAAGGGTTATGTAATAAGTCAAATCATACACCGTAAACTGAAATAATTTATAATGCATTATTTTTCAGACTTCTTATTGCTCCTTGTTGTTCGTTAAAAAATTTTATTGGAAAGTAATAGTATGTCCACTTACTAGAGGGTGGAGTACAAATATTGAGCAAGTAAATCGACTTGTAATATCTGACATTATTAATGACAGATATTACAATTTTAAAATCAAGTAAGTTGATTTACTTGCTTAATATTTAGATTTTGTATCCCACCCTCTAGTAAGTGGCCATACCATAACTGTCTTACAAACAATTTTAACAAGCAAGTTGCATTCATTTTCCTAGTAAGTGTAACTAATAAAATATAAATACAGCATGTTGTTACTTGGTTCTGGTATTGCAAAATGTGCATACTTGTTTTTTAATTCGCAAATATTAAATTTTGGCTATAAAATTGATAAAGACCTAAAATTAGTATGTCGAATTGCTCTCTAAGTTTTCAAGATAAATACAAAAACTAAATAGTTACAGGTAGGTCTCGTTGCAACGAGTAAGATGACATAGAAAACTCGTTTTTAGAGTAAGTCGACATACTAGGTTTTTGTATTGCACGGCAGCAGCTGTCGCTACTTGTTGGTTTGTTATACTCTGGTTATATTTTAACAGCTTTTATTTTGGTTATTCACATCCAAATTTTTTGTTTTTAAAACATTGGGGTTGATAAAAATCTGGAACGATCAATTTATAGATGTTGCCGTTATATATCGGATATTCTCGGATTGGCAAATGACACTATTTGAGAAAAAGACATGTTGAATACCCTGTCCGCCTCTATTCCGTGTAGTTTCATTATTGCTAATAATATTTCTAGGCAACATAAGGGATTTGAACCAAGCATGGGACCTATACTACCATGTATTTAGGAGAATATCTCGCCAGTTACCACAATTGACGTCTTTGGAGTTGCACTATGTATCACCTAACTTGTTGAAGTGCCAAGACTTGGAACTGGCGGTTCCTGGAAGTTATGCTCCAGGACAGCCCGTTGTCAGGATTGCATATTTCCAGAGATCTCTAGAAGTAAGTATCGTAATTGGCTAGTTTTATTAATTTATTCTAGTGACCTGCAAATTCGGGAAATGATTATTTTGATTCTGAATTTTGAGAGTGCCCTGTAGTGTTTTAAACATAGTGCTGGAATAAACCACATTTTATTAAAATTTCTAATAAACTTTCGGAATATATTGAATATCAGTATATGTTATATAATTTATTATGTTTCTAGCCAATGACAATTTTAATTGAACCATTGGCGTATGTAAAAGATATTCTCTAAATGAAACATTTTTAAAGGTGTTTAAGTTTTGAACAAAAATGAATATTTGCCATTATGATTATTTTTTGTTAGACAAAGTGTTAACCCATTTCTCCGCCTTTCTCGGTTCTGGTCATAGGGTATAAATTGCGCAAGTACTAATTTAGTGACCCTAAAGAAGCTGTAAAACTTAAAAGAACCGGAAAATGTCAATGCCAGTCAAATTCAAAACTTGACAAAGTGCACCAGCTTTTTATTGTTATAATTGTATTTACTAACCATTTTCATTTTTAGATTTATTGTTATTGGCAACGGGGCAGACTGTTTTTCAGCTTCTTTAGGGACACTAAATTAGCACTTCTGCAACTTACACCCAGCCGAATCTTTTAATAAAATTGAGGTGGAGAAATAGGGAACAATTTGTCTCACAAGCATGAATCCTCCACAACAATGTAGAACATATCAATAACTCATTTTTTATTACATAATATTTAAACACGCTATCTTGATATGGAATCACAAATTTGCCTATCCCGAGTGATGTGATATTTATTAATACTAGCAAAAAAGAGAATTTAACATTTTTAGCACCCAATAATCTGAATTATTTTTGCAACCAATCGTTTTAGGACGCATAAGTTGATAAGTTGTTTTTTAGGTTATAACGTCAAAACAGCGACCCCGAAAGCTTATAATTCGTGGAAGCAACGGAAAAGACTACATGTTCCTTTTAAAAGGACACGAAGATCTTAGACAGGATGAAAGAGTCATGCAACTGTTCGGATTAGTGAATACGCTGTTACAAAAAGATCCGGACACATTCCGAAGAAACCTAACCATCCAAAGATACGTTGTGATTCCGTTAAGCACAAAGAGCGGATTAATTGGCTGGGTGCCTCACTGTGATACTTTGCATACGCTCATACGAGACTATAGAGATAAGAAGAAGATTCTCCTGAACATCGAACATAGAATAATGTTGCGAATGGCTCCGGATTACGATCATTTAACAGTGATGCAAAAGGTACTTGTGTTATATTTAATCAAATTGTCAATCATTAATATTTTCTTTACATACTACTATTAAGGTGTTTTTAGAAGATTTGCAAATTGTGCAGATACTCCATTGCATTGGTGTTCTATCATCGTGAGAAGTGACGGATTTTTGTTCTGTTAAGTATCACATCCATGTGAGGTGCTTTTGTCTCCATTTATTGTCCCTTTAGTCTGTTTTTTCTCCAATTATTATCACCATCGCGATAAAATCATTGTTACTCTGTTAAATTAGATCGACGATGATCTCTTCTTCTTCTCTTCTCTTCCTCTTCGGTTGTAAGTGCGGGATCACACGTGCTTGTGTCCGAGGCCAATTATGGGGAAGCTGAGCATGTTAGAGTTCCACTGCATTTTTCTTAAATAAATTCGAATGTGAAGTAATGCTGAGATCAATCTTGCGGACCCTGGTAATTAGTGAAATTTGCAAAGAATAGTTAGTGATATTTATTTGATAAAATCGGCCTACAATTTTGAATGAATACAGACTTTTTCTAAAAGCACGTTTTTGTGGTCAATACCCATCTCGACCAGAGAAAGTATTGAACGATCATTTATATACCTCCATTAAAAAAGAGTTTGTTTAAACACATCAGAAGATTTGAATATTGTATCTACCTTTGCTACCTTGGGGTTTGGAACCTTCGACAAAATGTACAACACAGTGGTATCCACAATAAACGGTTTTAATCATCTCCGGACGATGCTAACGTGGTTAGCCAAACGCGCGTCGAATGCAAACATTCTGTTTCAGTACTGTGGATAAAACTGTGTTGAAGTCTGTCCTTTGCGTTAAATTGTTATGATATTCGGTGCATTAATTTTGTATTAAGCTTTAAAAAGTTTTATGTTTTACTGGCAGCTGGGTAATAATTAATGAATTGAGAAATAAGACCAGACGAAATGCTCCGGTGACCGAGGTTGACCCCGACTCGTTAAATAATATCTGTTTTAACACGTTCCCTGCCGTCACGGTCTATGGGACCGAGAACGAAGTGTTCAAAGTATAAAAACTCGGTCCTATAGACCGAGATAAAACGGTTCGCACACGCCAACTCGGTCTATAAGACCTAGATCGTTTATAGGTTCCCGAGCGCCGCCGGTCTTTTCTTTAGTGTCAATAAGCATGATAATAGACCGAGCCGGCCTGTGAGACAAGTTCGCACCTAGCAGTTTTGAGTTTTTTTAATTCTACTAATGTCAGTACAACATAGATATCTTATAATTTTTTTCATATTTTCGTCTTTTATTTTAATTCATTGGCAAATGTTTTAAGTATCGGAAAAGGTTCCTGAGCAACCTTTAAAAATCTCAGAACCCAAACCTTATCGGAATTTTTTTTGAGAAATTTGTCAAATATCGAAAAATATGCCTCCTAGAATGTATATAAGTTGAGTCGGCCTTACTAATCAACGTGGACGCCTGAAAAGATTCGACAACAAGCGTAAACGCGTCACAACAGATCAACACGGACCGCGGTACCGGACCGAGTGTCGCAAATCGAAGACGAGATCCTCCTGCGCCGACTCGGTCTATAGGAAAAAATATTTTGGAAGGCTAGAGGCGTTATTTTTCAAAATTTTCGCTAGAAGACTTTTAGTCATGCAATACTTTACTCAGTGGCGTTATTGGCCTGTAGGAACAGATTTCAAAAAAATACCGTGGCGTTATGGTCCAAACAAGCAAATATACCTATGGCAGTGAACGTGTTAACGTTGCAAGTACCATGATCCAGAAAATTACTACAAATGCCTCTTGAATTTTTTAGAAATGTTTCAATACAATACAATACAATATTATCTTTATTTCCATAAATGTTACATATACAAGACATATAACATAAAGGTATGGCGTCATAAAAGTCTAGCATCCAACATTACAAAAGTGCAAAAAAATTAAAATGGCAAACAAAAAAATACAAACTTAGTAGTACAATAAAGTTGCAGTTAGAGTTAAATGTACAATCTTAAATAAAATATTCACATAGTCTCAAACAATATTTAAAACCGAGTTTAAAACAAACAAACAATATTTAAAACATAGTAATACTTGAGAAAATGTAAAGCAAATTATCAAGATTTTAGGCAGATATCCATAAAGCGCATACCCATATCGATCACCACTGCATCATCCTATGAATTTAAAAATTCCTCGATGTTGTAGGGTTCCAAATTAACCAAATATTCAAAAATAGCCCTTTTATATTTCTTAAGAGTACCCAATAGCAGAGCTTTAATTTGATTTGGTATTTTGTTATAAAAGCAACACCATTATATAGTGGAGATCTCTTAAATAGGAACAGTCTATGAGCAAGAATATTGTAATTTAATGCTCTTGTGTCATACTGTGTATGGTTTTTTTAAAAGGATTATAGTACTCTCTATGTTTATAAAAAAATAACAGCACCTCATAAATATATACGCCAATTATAGTTAACAGATTTAATTGTTTAAACCTTGTTCTGCATGACTCCGCACTTGACAAACCTAACATTACCCTTACTGCCCTCTTTTGGATTATAAACACTCTATCAACCCCCACCTCTGATCCCCAAAACAGTATTCCAAATCTGAGGATGGAGTAAAAATATGCATAATAAACTGGTTTTAAGATATCACGAGTTAAGTATCTTTTTATAACACGTAAAGCATAAGTAGCTGACGACAATTTGTTACGAACATAATCTATTTCTTTACTACAATTCAGAGTCTGATTTACAAGCTTTAGATAATAATGATTTTGATTTAAATTTAGGAGAAAATGTTGAAACGATAGCTTAGGAATTCAATCTGATAATGTGGAGCTGCCACTAAAAAGATCGTTTGATCCAACTTTAGAAGAACTTTCTTGTTCGCGAATGGACGAACAATCAAATAACATTGAAAATACTAATTTAAACATATCAGACAATAGATTTA
Source organism: Pissodes strobi (assembly GCA_016904865.1). Classification (NCBI taxonomy): domain Eukaryota; kingdom Metazoa; phylum Arthropoda; class Insecta; order Coleoptera; family Curculionidae; genus Pissodes; species Pissodes strobi. Next base: position 15,290 of record MU183257.1, on the reverse strand, counting down.
GTGGTGATGATGATATAATACCTTGTAGTCAAGAAAGTCCCGCAGTAAAAAGTTCTACCATTCTCAAATATCTCTTATTAAATAACCAATCAAACTATTTCTCTTCAGATTCTACCGTTAGTAATTTAACAGTTTCCTGCGGGCAAAATAGTCCTAATCGCTCTAACGATAGCGATTTTGTAAGTTATGACCAACAGAAAAGTCCACTTCAAGCTTCTACTTGGTCACTAACAAACATTGTAGTAAATAATTTTTAAATTTCTATTAATAACTCTGAAAATACTTATGAATTTATTCCAGTTCAAAATTTTATGTTACGAAATGATCAATTTAGCGACATTTCATGGAATAACGTGAATTATCCACCTCCTTCTATACAAAATTGTAATAATTGTAAACAAACCCAAACAGAACAATTTAACAATACAAAAGAGACGCAGACGGAACAAGATACGCAGACTATAGTTTTTCAAATAGACGATACATTTTTTAAAATTCAAAATAAACCATGTGGCCTCGAAACACAGATGCAACAAACGAAACATTAATACATTTTCTAAAATTTGCAATAATCCGTTTGTTCAGTTTTATACTACATATTATCTAAGTTTTCCAATTTCCTTCTTGAGCCACAAACAACTAAATTTGATTTATTATTATTTAAGATAAGACCATTTTCAGAAAAGCAATTTTTCACATCATACAGAGTTGCTTGCCCTTTCAGAAAGTTCCACAAAATTACTTGCCTTTATTATAAGGTAGGTGTCATCAGCGTAATTAATTACTTGACAAAAGTCAGTGTTTATTGTAGAAAAAATATCATTTATAAAAACAATAAACATCAGCGGGCCAATAATACTACCCTGTGGTATTCCCTTATGAATTTGGGCAACCCCAGAGTGCTACTTAGATCCCTCACACAATATTTCAACCTTCTGCTTTCGGTCTGTCAAGTATAACTTACACCATTACAGTGCGGAACCCCTTATTCCTTTTTTACTCAACTTCTCCAACAAGATCTCATGCTCGACACAATCATACGCTTTTGAGAGGTCCAGAAATGCTCTCGACACACATGCCCTTTGTTCCAGACCCCCCAATCACACCACGTACAAATTCAAAGACTGCCGTTTCAACGCCCTTTCCCTTCACATATCGATGTTTTGACTCACTTAATAGATTATTCATCACAAAATAATTCATTATTCTTCTGTACATGACAGTCTCAAAGATTTTAGACATTGATGACAATAAACTTATGGGCCTATAATTTTCAATTAAAGTTGGATCGCCCTTTTTTGGGATAGGTTTAATTAGAGCTATTTTTAATTGATCAGGAAATATCCCGAAATTCAATGAGTTGTTAATTATATATAACAGAAGCTCAAGTAATTCTTGAGCGCAAATTTTTATAAGAGAAATTGGTATCTCGTGATACCCACTACTCATTTTATTTTTTAGATCTTTTATGATAGTCAACAACTCATCAGATGATATGGGTTCTACAAAAATCGACCGGATGTTATTGGGTATTGAACTAGAGAAAGGTGTTTTCTGTTTTTAGCACTTCTGAAAAAGTTATCAAAATTATTAGCGGCCGTCTGAGGGTCAATATTTAACCCTAAATCCTTCTTTGTAATATTGTTATTAGTTAGAGTATCAACTATTTGCCACACACATTTACCTTTGTTATCCGAGTCATTTATTTTATCTATATAGGAATTCTGCCTTGCTACCCTTAGAGCTTCATTATACTGTTCTTTAGCCCCCTTATATAATTCCTTATATTCATTGCAAACACTTGAAAGTACCCACAATAAATCCAACCTCTCTTTACATTCTACTACTTCAAGCGTATTATACAAATTATTTTGTTTCTTTTTGTTACCTGTCCTAACAAGCTTTTTAGGGAAACTCATTTCAAATATTGGTGTTAATGTAGACATAAAGATACTCCACTGATTTTCAATATCCCCAGCATGCTGTTCATACACTGACAACCATGATTCGCTAGAAACAGTCTCTCTGAAACATTCCATACTTTACTAAAAAACCTTCTATATACAGATTTTCTTTCATACACATTTACTTCCGAGAAACATACTACCTCAGTATTATGATCTGATATGTTATTTTCAACTACACAAGAACTCCAGTCACATTTGTTGGTGAAAATGTTATCGATACAGCTGCCTGCCCCTTGAGAAGACCTGGTGATATCTGAAATTGTGGGTTTTAAATCAAAACTCTGCATTAGAGAAAGAAAATTTAGTGAATCTCTGTTTTGTAAAAGTAAATCTAGATTAAAGTCTCCAGCGATAAAAACTAAGTTTAATGGGATATTTATTAATATATTCAAAATTGCCTCCAAATTGTGTAAAAACTGATGAGTGCTACTACTAGGTGATCGATACATACATGCGCAAATGAGCGTCTTGTCGCCAATGCTAACCTCCATTGCTGCGCATTCCAAAATGCCCTGTAACGAGAGTTTTTGGATATCATCTCTTGCTGTCCACTTCAAGTCATGCCTGCAAAATACAGCCCTATCTGCAAAAAGAGGAAACCATATCGAAGTTCATGATTTTATAACTTGGTAGTGCCTCTTGCGATTTCCAGTGCTCTGAAAGACAAAAGTTAATGTTCTTGTTGACTGTTTAGAAAAACCTGCAGCTCATCAAGACAGTTTCTTATGGAACACAAATTTTGGTGAATAATTGATACATTCCCTTTTCTGACTGTTGACCTGCCTTGATTTAAGATTCTTGGTTTTGCGGACCCATCAGTTCTTGTTGTGATGACGTCCTTTTCTTTGCAAAAAAACCTGATACTATTGCACCGTTTAGCCATATTTCCCGCTTCCATGCATTCTTCAGTTGTCCCTGCATAATTATTGTAACTTTGATCGAGGTGTATATATCGGGATGTTTTAAAGGGTGAGATTCACTTACCACCCTTGGAAAATCTGGCTCGAGAACATTCTTTAAGTCATCCGGTGTAGTTGAAGGCCTCAGTCTTGACACGCCTTGGTACAGCCTCTATGGTCATACTGTTCTTGCCCGCAACAAAACGTCTTCTGCGTTTAACTTTTTGCCTATCATCTTGATTTTCACCATTCTCTCCATTCGTGAGGTGCAGTCTATGTATTTCCTGCATCTTATTAATTGTTTGTGCTTCAAGTATCGCGTGGTTAACATTCGCAGAGGTGATATAAGTGCGGTTAGAATTTAAACTTTCGGTATTTGGTGGCATTTTGTTTCTATCATTGATAACATTGTTGTTTGCGCTGGCAGTTGAATACGTTGGGCTTTTTGGTTTTTTACTGTTTAGGACTTGGCTGTTGGTTTCTTTCTTCTGCCCATCTGTAATTCCGAACCAGAACCTTCACCAATTGGTGCGGAAGCGTGAATGAGCGGAACATCGACTGAACTTTGGACCCCACGTGTGTTTTCCAGTTTTTCATCGCTTGATAGGTTAAAATTTTTCACTTTTTTCTCCAGATAGGCAATTTTCTCCCTAAGAAGCTTATTATTTTCTTCTATGATTTGATTTTTGCTGCTTCGCAGTTCGTTCACCAAGGTCTTTAGGTATATTATTTCGACCTCTCTTTTTGGCTTGAGAGAATCATCGCTTTGTTTACATGTCTTGTGAGTTTTGTGCAACAAACCGATTTTATTAATCCAGTCTCTTGACGCACATGAATAATGATACACTTTTCCACAAATTACACAGACTATAGCACTATTTTCTTTTCTTTTACAGCAGAAATAACGACTTTTTTCGCCACTTTCATCGTTCGCCGCCATCTTCATTCATTTCTGTTCCTGGTTCATTTCTTTTTCTGCCAATAGATCTCCATGAGGTAAAGGCAACGATACTTGCGTTAAAGAACAAGAAATCTCATGGGGAAAATGATATCTCTGCACAGGTGCTACTAAGGCTACCAAATTGTGCTTTGGAGACTTTGATGACTACTGGCGTAGGGGCATATTTCCGTCTTGTCTAAAGTCAGCTATGGTAATACCATTTTCTAAGGGTGGTGACCGTAAAGAACCTTCCAACTATCGTCCAATCTCTTTATTGTCTACACTTTCAAAAATTGTTGAACGGCTTGTTAAGACTCGAATGTGGAACTATCTTCAAGCCGTTGACGCCATTACACCATGCCAATTTGGTTTCCAACAGTCTAGAGGGACTCATGACGCTGTTCAAACCTCCTGGAAGATATAGAGGGTGGTCGTAAAGTAAGGAATAAATCATTAGCTCGTAAACCACAATTTTTTTTTTTTAAATCGCCCGAACCCTTCGATTTTGTTTTTCGATCGCGCGTATTCTGACATAAAATGTATTTCCAAATAAGAGTGTCAGAAAAAATATTTTTTTATTAAATTATTGCATATTCGGATTCTTCGGATAATTTTTCATGTAGCATGGGCTATACATAAGTTCAAGCGTTTTGGAGTTATTCTCTTTCAAAATTAAAAAATGAGCTTAGGGTTAATTGTAAAACTTTTCCGAGCCTCTAATGAGCATAACGACCGACTGCAAGTGAATATTCTATTAAAATTTCACGGGTCTTTACTTGGACATTACGACCTTCTGCAAATGAAGTTTCTGGTCAGACTATAAAATTTACCCGAGTCCCATTTCGGACATTACGACTAGCTGCAAGCTGCCTTAAAATTTTAACCCAACACTCAACACCGAGATCGGCCGCCCAGGAAAACTTGTAGTCAGCATGAGTGAAGCGCAAAAAAAGTCAAGTAGGCTTTGTACTTATGACGCGAGAAACAAAAGAATTAATGTCAATAGTTATTATTATTGTCAGTTTTATGTGTATTTTCGTAACGTTTTACTAGTTTTCAAAATTGCAGCACAAATTTAGGCAATTCGGTCATGTAAGAGATGTCCCTAGATGTGGTCGTCCTCAAGTTGATGAAAATCAACAATAATTAGAAGTCTTACTGGCGGTTCAAGATAATCAGCATGTGGTATCTAGGCAGATAGCAGGGGACGTGGATATTGGAAAAACAACTGTTCTTAAAATACTGCATACAAATAAATACCATCCTTATAAAATGCAAGTTCTCCAAGAACTTTTTGAAGGAGATTTTGAGAGGCGCCTTGAATTTTGTGAGCGATTACAGGATATGTGTTTCGAGAATCCAAATTTTGTATAAAATATAATTTTTTCCGGTGAGGCCACTTTTTGCTTAAATGGTGATGTAAATACCCAAAATTATCGATATTTGTCCGATGTAACTCCATACTGGATGAGAGAAGGACACACACAATTTAATCAAAAAATCAATGTGTGGGCTGGCGTTGTTGATGACACTATTGTAGGGCGTTTCTTTTTTTGACGAAAATTTAACAGGCGAGAGATACTTGAGTTTTTTACAAGAAGATCTTGTTCCAGCTCTGGCCACCTTTTTTCCTGAGTTAGAACGTCCCCTGTGGGAGTTCGTACTTATTTGGACGATATTTTTCCAAACAGGTGGATTGGAAGAGGTGGTTTTATTGAGTGGCCGCCAAGGTCACCCGATTTAACACCACCCGACTTTTTTTATGGGGATACCTTAAGGGAAAAATATTCAAAAACCAACCTTGCAACACGTTTTTCTTCTTGAATTAAAAAGTAAAGTTGTTTAATTGAAAGGAAATCTAGCCCCCGAGAGTCGTATTGCAAATACCCGGTTCCGGTAGTGGGGTCGTTAGAACGCCACCAGTTCTGTCCAACTAAACCGAAAAAGCTCCGCTGGTGTTGTGCAAGGTGGCTAGGCCCACATATTAAATCAACTAACTCAACCTTAACTTAACAAGAAAACAAGAATACACAATCTAAAATTTAAGGAACAATATATTTGCTACTAAGTTCTTTTTTTTTGAAAACAGCAACAATCATACAGTAAAAATGGCAAGTTAAAGACAAAAGAATGTTAAATGACTATTAAATTCAACTAGTAATTGGTACAATATGGTGATTGTACGGAGACCAGTTCTGTTGTTAACGGTACTGTATGCCTTACAACTAATTGCACTAAACACCACAAACCGAAGTGATCAATTTGATGTTAACTAAGCTAATTACATCTAGGTATATGTGCGCTAATAGCTGCACCGATCTTAAATGTAGCAATAATAATATGTAGCAATGAATGGCCACAATAATTGAATCAAATGACTCGATAAATTAATAAAAGGAATAAAATTAGAATAAAGCTATTGAAAGCTTGGTTGTCAATGCCTGACTTATATTATAAAGAGAGAAAGTTCAGAGCGGTTATATTACTCGATAACTGTATGAAAAGAATAAAATTATTGAAACTATTTTAAAGCCTGTCAGTGCTTGATTTATATTAAACAGAGAGAAATTAAGAACGATCACGTCAAGCGGTCAAAAAAATAAATGAATAATGAAACTTGGCTCTTTTAAGGCACCATCTATAGTGCCAAATTTATTATAATTAATCACAAAAATAAAAAAAAACAAGAGATAATAATTAAGACAAATGCTTCAGTACAATACCACTTAGATCCGGTCGAACTCTGGCACCGGGCACCTGTTGGTACCGCTGGAGCACTGGCCCTGAGGACGAAATTAGTAGAAGACTCGCCAATTCAATTGGTGTAGCCTGGGGCTAGAAGTAGCCCGGAAATTGAACTGTGGCCCGCTAATTAAAGTTGTGACCCTGTAATTGGACTGTGGCTCGCTAATTGAGGTAGTAGCCTGGTATCCGAAAGTTGTAGGCCTGGTAGAAAAACCTACTTCTAGCCTGCTAGTAAAACCCTGAAATAACCCAGTATGCATTAGGCAAAGCCTCCTCACTTTAATAAAAAAAAAACTATAGCCCCCCTTGCATAAATATATTTTCTTTATAAAACAAATCCCCCCAAAAAAATTATCAATGGATTTTCAATGGCCATCAGCAAATAAAAGAAATACTGAGACACAGACAACTTGAATATAAAAAAAGATAGGTATGAGTCACACCTAAATGAAAATATAAACTTCCCCATATGATCAAAACTCAAGTTACATTAAAATAATTCAGATTTGAGAATATGGAGTAGATAAGATAATCCAAGAAATGCAAAGCAAATGGCGAACTATGCATAAAAAAGGTTAGCACAGATAAAGCAATTAAATCATTAAATTAGACAAAAAAACTGTAGCAATAATTACCTCGATCGTGTGTGAGGGCTACGGGAGATTCGACGGTCTCGGTCTTATACCATTAGCGTCATGACGTTGTCCGCGTGCTTCACAGGCAATAGGAAAAAAAATAATTCCAGAGAAAATGCTTATCTAGTACAGTATTTAGATCCCGAAAAATCGGTCGTGTCAAAACACCAAGAGATACCACAATATATCCCCAAAGAATGGGTGGAATTAAATTACAAAACTAAATGTGGAGTCTCTGAGACTGCACTCACGGCAAACCTTCTTCTCGCCTTGAAAGGTACTTTTAGAAGAACTCTCGGTTCGTTTCCGTCAATTGCCTTTCTCCTTCTACGAGATTAAAAAAAACTACGTCGGAACAGCAAGAAATAGTAATGGGCTGAAACATGCCAAGTGATTTCGATACAAGGAATAATTCTAAGATAATAAACGACTTAGTTCTCGTTTATTATGATGATAAACGACGGCGGAAGCCACAATTAATGAGCTAAAATTAAATTTTTCAAGAAATGCGAGGAACTACTCCTACGAAAATGATAAACCTGTAAAAACCTAAATCGAGAGCGTCAATTTCGGGAGGATAGCCCATCCCTATTACTCGGAACGAACAATCGAACATTACAAAAACTGCAGCCTGCCGTGTGGAAAGATAAAAGCATAGGTCCCAAAACGATCTAACGATCTCAGAAATGTTCCGCCGGTGATTGGAGTCCGGCAACCAAGGGGTTCCAGAAAGTTATAATGTATTCAAACCGACAATAAAATATGAATCGACAATTCTAATGTAGCGTATTTGCGGGTTTTATTAACAAAATTCTTAAAAATGTAAATCGGTTCGCTGGCCGTTCTACGGTAATGTAATATAAATCAAGCCAACTTATCCTAATAACAATGTGCTTCGCTTATCAACCAAAATAAATATAGTCACAACGTGTTATAAATGCTAATACAAATATATCGTTAACCCATACTTAGAATAGAGTTAATTTACATTAAGAAAGGCAACAATTTCAAGCGTATTGTCAGCAAATCGAATCAATACATTTAGAATTAATAAACCGATGAGTGCAAAATACAGCATCTTTGATTCCTAAATGCGGCGTATAAATGAAATTCAAAAATATTTGACATCGGCAAAATCGGACTGTTACAACCTGCAAATTTAGATGATTTAAAATATCGCATCCGGCAAGAAATTCGGCAATTTACACCCCAAATGGTTCGAAATGTTCAGCAAGAATTTGTAGATCGGTTAGGCTATTGTCAGTTGACCAACGGAAGACACTTCGAACATTTACTTAAGAAAAATTATTTTTTATTTCACCAAATTTTCTATAAATAAAATATGTTTAAAATAATTTTATTCTTTGTTTTCTCCATGACTTTTTTCCACTTTTCAAATTTTGAATGAGAATAACTCCGAAACGCTTGAACTTAGGTGTAGCACTTGCTACATGAAAAATGTTTAGAATTTTCCGATGAATCCGAATATGCAATAGGAGGGTTCCATTTAATAAAAAAAAATCTGTCACTCTTATTTGGAACACCCTGTATATCTACATTTTATGTCAGAATATGCGCGATTGAAAAACAAAATCGACGCGTCCCGGTGATTTTTAAAAAAAAATTGTGGTTTACTAGATAATGAATTTATTCCGTACTTTACGACCATCCTGTATACTTGGGTATTAATGGGCATGAGGCTGTGGCGGCAGTGTTCTGTGATCTGTCAAAGGCCTTCGACTGCGTTGATCATAGAATACTGCTGGCAAAGCTTGAGTGCTATGGGTTCCGCGGTACTGCCTTGGCCTGGCTTGCATCCTGCTTGGATGGTCGTACTCAGTCGGTTGTGTCGGGTGGAGGGAGGTCTTCAGCATTAGGGGTTGAGTCAGGAGTCCCTCACGGCTCGGTTCTTGGACCCTTATTGTTCCTAATTTATATTAATGACTTGACTTGCGTCGAAATTGGTGGAATTTTCACAATGTTCGCCGACGATACCGCGGTATCATGGCATGGGCATGATGTTGTGGGACTTGGCTCATGTATCGCAGCTGACCTAAAAAATATTAAGGATTGGTGTGATGCAAATCGCCTTGTGTTCAATGCTGATAAGACAAATATTCTTGCATTTGGTTGTGATCTGGAGGATGTCTATCTTGAGGGTAGTACTGTTCAGACTTCTGGAATGTCTAAGTTACTGGGACTTAGGGTTGATAAACAACTTCGTTTTGAGGAGCGTATCTTGGGGTTGGGTAAGACGTTGTCATCTGGATGTTTTGCGGTGAGAGTAGTGAGACAGGAACTGGGTCAACAGATGGCTATTATTTGAGGCACATCCCCGGTATGGTATTCCCTTTTGGGGAGCAAGTACACAGAATTTGCAAGATACTTTTTGTCTTGCAAAAAAAATGTTGTTCGCTTTATTGCCAATATCAACCAAAGAGTAACATGTAAACAATACTTTATTGATTTAAATATTCTTATTCTAATATCTCTGTACATACTTGAGACTGCGTCATTGATTTTTAAGAACCGTCATATTACACAAGCTCGCCAACCGCAAAGGATTACAAGGCAGATAAATGATTTACCACCTTTACCAATACCAACAAAGGCAATGGTCCAGAGATCTATAATATATAATGGCAAAAAGATATCTAATCACCTTCCTAATTTCTTAAAAACATCATCAGGATATTTTAAAGGGCACCAAAAAGGGTTTTAATCTCAAAAGCCTACTACACCCTGAATTAATGTTTTATGGATCATCTGTAGGTTTTAAAGCTTAAAATTTTACACTGCTTTTTATCTTGTTCTATTTAATTGATAAATGTTTTTGTTGTTTTTATTGTCTCGTTTATAAGATTTTGACTTTTTTTCTTAGTTTTAATAATTGTATCGTAATGGTTAAGGACTTATTTTAATTTGCTTTGTAAATAGGGCTATAATTGGTTCTTTACAATAAAGCACTTTGATTTTAGGTGGAAGTATTCGAACATGCTTTGGAGCATACCCACGGAGACGACTTGGCGAGACTATTATGGCTAAAGAGTCCATCGTCTGAAGTTTGGTTTGAAAGAAGAACAAATTATACCAGGTCCCTAGCAGTGATGTCGATGGTAGGATACATTTTGGGTCTGGGTGACAGACATCCTTCCAATCTTATGCTGGATAGGTTGAGCGGCAAAATACTTCATATTGATTTTGGCGACTGTTTCGAGGTATGGCTTCAGATAATGTTTATTAAAGTTTAAAAAGAGATTTTTTATATAATTTTGTATTAGGATGCTGAAAAATAAAGTAGATCATACTTTTTGGGGATGCATTGTAATACACTGGAAGTATACCAGTATATGTCATACACCACGTACTACATACAGTATAATATGTTTAACGGTAGGATTACTAATTGTGTTATTGTCTTCAAAAACTTTTGAAGGAAAGAATTTAGAATATGTGGCCTTAAATATGTTTAAATACAAGTTTAGGTCAAATAAAAGCAAGAATTAATGTAGAATTTACTTCAGAGCGGCTTCTCATTTTTCAACCAAACAAACATGAAATAATTTTATTTATATGCAAAACAATTTCGTTATATTTCATATTTAAAGTTCTTCTAATTTTTTTCTAGCCATATTTTGTACTTTTCGCAGTTTTGATGGCTTGATATTGTACCATGATTATACTTTCGTTTACAAAATTCCTTGCATGTATATTTATTTATTATACCAATTATGGGTTTCAATTTTTGTTTAATGTTACCTAAATATGGATTTGTTTTTTTTTTTGTTTTATCCATAGCTTGGTAGCACAAAAACTACGTTTTTGAAGTAAACGTATTTGGACAGCCTTAAAAGCATATGTAGAATTAAAGTGTTTTATTAGTAAATGTATAAGACCATGATTATGAAGATCACCTAGGATTTCAATATTTCTTTCAGGTTGCGATGGACAGAGAAAAATTCCCGGAAAAAATTCCCTTCCGGCTCACTCGTATGCTTATAAACGCAATGGAGGTTACTTGTATCGAGGGAACCTATCGTCGCACTTGTGAGAGCGTTATGTCAGTACTTCACAGAAATAAAGACAGTTTGATGGCTGTATTGGAAGCGTTTGTTTATGACCCATTGCTTAACTGGCGTTTAATTGAGACTAATTACAAGAATAGGTAAATATTTAGCATTAATGTATATGTATGTGCTAAATAATTATTGCCGTTTACGTCACTTCAATCTTTAACGAAGCTGAAATACAGACTCTACGGTTCGAGGGCAAAGTATTTAGAAATGAAATGGAAAGATGGATCCACCACAACAATATAGAACAAATCTACAATTAATGTATATTATGTTACAGTCCATTGATTGTGGGATCTGATAATAATTTATACATGTTGATATTTCCTATCTTTCAAAAGCGGTATTGACGTGTTTCCCTCACAATTGCTAATAATATACGTTTTCTAGGACAATATTGTTCCTAACTAAATACAATGGCTTAATAGATAATTTTCTGGAACTTTCAACTATAATAGTTGCACATACAAAAAATCAATCAACGTATGTATGGATTTATATATGCATGGATTAGTGCTGTATGTATGTATGTACGTACGTATGTGCGAACAGAAATTCGGCAACTTTTGTTCAGGTGCAAATCCCATAACTTATTTATTTATTAATAAATGTTTTTCAACAATTCCTATACCTGTGTTCTAAATTTCGTGGTTATGTATTTAAAAAAATAATAATATACGGGACATATGTGACCTGATCAAAATTATGCACTTCTTTATATGAACCTTGAAGATTTCCTATTAGGCACGCGTATGAAATTACAGTTTTCTTTTAAATTGCCGTCTGACGTTTGAGCGTATCTCTATTCACAGGGAGTAGTTACAAGAAAATTAAAGTTCCGACGAACCCTTTTAATATTGCCACAATGCATGGCAAGAACAAACAGTATATGTATGTAATCTCACTAAATGCCCTTGCACCTGCTCAAGTTTTTCAGTTATTCTTAACTGATGAATTGATTGAAATAATGGTAGAAGAATCCAATAGGTATGCCCTTCAGCTAAGAGAGAGAGAGCAGATAATCGAAGAAGTGGAATCTTTATTCTGCATGGGAGCCTGTTACATCAACTGAATTAGAGATTTTTTCAATTATTATTGTAATGGGTATTGTAGATGGACCAAAACTTAATTTCTATTGGTTGAAAGAATCCATATTTCACAACCAATTTGTCGCACGACGCCGTTTTTTGTTAATCCTAAAATGATGTCGGCGAAGAAAACTTATTCACGATAACGTCTATCGTAGAACCTTGTAAAAACATGTTGTTCCTGACAAAAGAGTAATAATTGATTCCAGGTACCTGAAAAAAGAAATACATAAATATGGCGTAAAAATTTACAAGTTGTGCTGTGTAAGTGGTTTTTTTGGATGTGGCCGTTGTTTCTCCAAATATAAAAGATATTTCAATCCCTAAATTACTATCAGACATTGAAACTATTATCTATGGATTTAATATTAATAAAAAGAATTTAATTAGAGCTAAACTTACAAATATAATTACTAATTATTTACACTCAATAAACATGTAGACCATTTTATCAATAATCTCTTATAAAACAAATTTTTTTTAAAAAGATCATCCAAATATTTTAGTTACTAAATCTGATAAAGGCAATGTAACAGTATTAATAAACACTAAATCTGATAAAGGCAATGTAACAGTATTAATAAACAACAATACATATCTTTAGTCAATAATCTACTTAAAGATAAAAATTTTCATTCATTAGTTAACAAGGACCCAACAAAATCAATAGAAAATAATTCTAATAATCTAGTTACAACTGTATTTAAGGCAAATATGATTGACGAAATTACATCAAAAAAACTAAAGAATTACAATTCTTGTATGGATTACCTAAAATGCATAAACCTTCTCTAGCTTTATGACCAATTGTTTCTTGTATAGAAGCACCTAGTAAAAAATGGACATATTTCATATCCAATATTATGACAACTTCATACAATAAATCTAATAGCTATTCTATTTAGGATTCTTTTGAATTTTCAAAATTTATTAATTACAAATTAATACCTGAAAATGATACATTAATCAGTCTAGACGTTAAATCACTATTTACCAATATACCAATCAATTTAGTAATCAATTATTAATGAACATTGGATCAGTATATCTGTAAATTGTAATATATCAAATGATATGTTTATTAAAATTATAAACTTTATCTTCAATTCTAATCATTTTTGTTTTTGGAACCCCAAAGCTCCAATCATTACCCAATATGTAATGAATGATTTATTAGATCAATGTTTAGAAAATTTATCTTTTCAACCAAATTTTACTAAAAAATGTGTTGATGATATTATTTGTTGTATTCCTAATGACAAAATAAATGAAATTCTTTTAGTTTTTAATAATCACCACCCAAAATTACAATTCACGATTGAAAAAGAAGTAAACAATCAAATACCTTTTTTAGATACAATGATAATTAAACAAAACAATAATATTCTAATTACCGATTGGTATTTAAAACCTGTACTCTAAAAGATATTTAAATTATTTTCCTTATCATAGTAATAAAATGAAAATTAATTTAGTTTTAGCTTTAAAAAATTGAATAATAAACCCAGTGCATCCTACTTTAATAAATACAAATTTACACAAACTTAAAGACATCCTTGTAGAGAATGGTTATCCATTAACTTTTCTAAAAAATTGTTTTTTAACATTATAATTAATAACATCAACAATAATATTCATCATATCATATATCAAAGAACTTACTCCGAAAATAATAAAAATTTTTAGAAATGAACCGGTAAAATTCGCGTAGAAATGTTAAATCGATTGGTAATGTATATTCAAAATTAAAAGATAAAACTATTGTTATAGATTATTCAAATTTAGTATATTCAATTCCATGTATTAATTGTGACAAAAAGTATATTGGACAAACATCACAAAATCTAAAAAATAGAATTTTTGGACATATAAGTGACATAAAACTTCAAAAAAACACTTCTTTATCTAAACATGCATATATTACTGGTCACATACCAAACTTTAATGAAATTAAAATTCTCCATAAAGAAACAAATTTAAATTAAAGGTTATTTTTAGAAATGGTCGAAATAAATAAAACAAATTTTATGAATAAGAGAACTGATATTAATGATTTAAGCTCAATTTATTCTTATATATTATGACTAAATAATCGATAATTTTATACCAATACACCTTGCCATTATTGTTAAATTAACATGAAATATCAAGTATTCCTTTAACACCTCGTAAATTATTTATTTTGAAACAAAGTTGATTTACTTTGACATTATATGTAGTTTATTTATTTTATTTATTTATTAACAATAATACTTACAGAGTTAAAAACTCCAAATAGTATATAAAACACATTTTTTCCAAGTACTCCAAAAACTCAATCTTAAATAATTAACACAATTGGCTTACCAATACTCTCTGTTTAAAACACAAAAAACTATATCTAAATAGATCAATACATTCGAAATGTTGGTTATAATTATTCATTAGCCTATTGGAAAAACATCGAGTTCCATATTCAGTTCGATGGTGCACAGTGTGAAACAGTTATCTCGATCTCGTTGTTCTTTGGGGTATTCGAAAAAGAACCAATGACAATAATTGACTGCACTCAATTTGGCCATTAATCAATTTAAATAAAAATAATACCAATGCATTTTGTCTGCGTTGTTCAAGACTTTGAATACCTGCCAATTTAATGCGTGACAAGTATGACAAGTCCCTATATGGAAACCTCAACTTGTACAATAAAAATTTCACAAATTTGTTCTGAGCCTGTTCTATGCGATGTATATGACAGTTATAGACAGGACTCCATATAACACTATTATATTCTAAAATGCTACGTACTAGACAATTATACAATGATTTAATAGCTTTAATATCACAAACATTTGAACAGGTACGACGCAGAAAGCCCAACATTCTTGTTGCTTTTAACACTACGTTATCAATATGCTTATTAAAACTCAAGTCGCTGCAAAAAACCACGCCCAGATCATTAAA
>MU183256.1:194026-216926 GCA_016904865.1 Pissodes strobi | reverse complement strand
TATTATTATTATTACTAGAAATTAGAAATAAAAAGCAAAGCATATTTTTTCTTTTGTCATCCTAAATTGTTATAGAAATCATAGTACAAAAACAGTATGGGACAACAATAGAGAAATTTTCCAAATTAAATACCTACCAAAGATTAGCTTGCCATTAAAATATCACAGGCTGCAGCGACTGTCCAGTGCCCCCTTGGTGGTGGACTGCCTAGTTCTTCATTTTCTTTCGTTTGCTAATATGAAATTCTCCGTGCATTCCTAGAACCTAGACGTGGATATCGAGGGTTCATCCAGCCATTGTCTTTACTGTATAAATGATCCAGCTGATACAGACCCAAACATATGCGCAGTATAAGCAGTTTATAGCAAACGAAGAATAAAGGTTACGTGAAATGGGTATTTGCTAGTAGGCAGTAAATTAGTAAATATTGCTACCTGCTTCCACCAAAAATCTTCCCGGATCGTAAGGTATCGATACAATACAAATGTATCGATACTTGCAATGTATCGAAAAGTAAAGTATCGATCCTAAATATCGAGTATCGGCCGTAAAAGTATCGATACTCTAGAATATCGTATCGTATCGCGCATCCCTAGGGTGACCGATCAGTCGATCAGTCCCAACACCGCACCGATCGACTATCGAACACGAACTCTCAACCTCGACTAATGAGTCGAAAAAAAAATGTACAGAAAGTCAGAAAGTAAATAAATCATAAATCAACCTCTTCAAACATGAAATATTTTTTGGATGTATTTTGTAAAATTTTGTGTGCCATCTGAATTAAAAATGTCTTCCAAAAGGTGAGTAAATATTGCCATAGGATATTAAAAAACACCTACACCAGATTACTAGCCATCTAGTTACCATAGGAAGGGTTCAAAAATTAATATTTACTTCAATTAACGTACGTATTTATTTATTGACGGACAATGTCCATTTACAAAGTGAACCTTTAAACTACACTAGAGTCTATACAATCTTCAATCTAAACAGAAAAGGAAACAAATAAAAAAATATATAATATGATAATAAGAAGAGACCGTTATTCAATAGAGTAACTCAAACATTGTTCAGCTGCAATAGCTGTCTAAGAAGCAGTCTCTGAGTGCAGAAAAAATCAAGATGTTCGTCCTGGTTAGCAAGATTAGCAGAACGGGGAACAAATGAATGGATGAGGGGTTACATCAACAAACACTTTGAAGAGGAGGTGAAGATATCTGTGTGTTCTTCTGACAGACAATGGCAAGATGTTGAGCCTACGGCACAGGGCATCATAGTGAAACTCGTCGTGGGGCTGGTTGAGATAAGGTAAGTCCTTAATAATGGTTTTTTGGAAAAATTTTGGTATTAATCAATGAGGATCATTGATATATTATAACGATTTTTTGATAAAAAATGGATACGAAATGTTCCTAATGTCAGTGCAATAAGCCATATTTTAGTTACAGACGCGACATTTTTAAATAAATAAATAAATAGTTTATTAACGGACCAGCCATTGTAGATTTATAGATAAAAAACCAGATACAGAAAGAAAGATACAGACAATGTTATTTTAAAAGAAAGAAATTCGCCAGTTTTCTCTTTAATGAGCATAACGAGTCATGAAAAAAGTCCAGCTGTACAACTGCACCAATATTATTCGCTTCACTACAAAACCTTGTTAGAGCAGATGACATACCATAGTTCGTTCTGTGAAAGAGTATATGGAAAAGAGTAAGCTGTCTTAGAGCTCTTTGTGGAATGTGTAGGGAAATTTCGCGTAACAATTCAGCACAGTTAATATGTGAGTTTAGAATTTTATATAGGGTGCATATATCTAAGAGAAGACGTCGATTTTCCAAAGAAGGCATATTTAAAAGTTTCAAAATTTCAGCGCTAACTACGTCCTCTGCCCTAATGCCAAGCTTATAACCTATCAATTTTACAAACTTTCTTTGCACACGTTCAATCCTATTAACATTTTTCTTATAGAATGGGGACCAAACAGGACAAGCGTACTCTAACACAGATCTGACATATGAACAATACAACACCCTAAAGCAATCAATATTCTTAAAGTCGCATAATGATCTTCGAATAAATCCCAGCAACTTCAAAGCCCTATTGGTAATATGCTCAATATGCATATTAAAATTTAAATTCTTGTCAAACCATACTCCTAGATCTTTTATAGTTTTGACTCTCTCTAATTCTGTATCATCAATTTTATAATTATACGTTATAATATTTATTATTTTACAAAACTGCATTACCTTACATTTACCAATATTAAGCTCCATTCCATTCATCCTACTCCACTCGCTCAAGCCATCCAAATCCTGCTGTAATTTCACACAATCATCCACCGATTTAATATCCCTATACAATTTAAAATCATCATCATACAATAAAAAGTTAGGGTTTCTAATATAATTTGAAATATCATTAATAAATAAATTAAAATGGAGAGGTGCCAGGTGAGAGCCCTGTGGAACCCCAGATGTGACCAACACTTCCTTTGAAGAATAATTTTTGATTTTCACAATTTGCCTTCGATTAGATAAATAGCTCATAAACCATCTCAACATGTTTCCATAAATTCCATATCCTTCCAGCTTTCCTATCAATAGATTATGATTCACCTTATCGAAGGCTTTCGAGAAATCTGTGTAAATTGAGTCCACCTGATGCAAGCCTTCCAACGAAGTTTTTAGATCTTGTTCATAAACTAACAAGTTTGTAGCTGTGGACTTACCCTTACTGAAGCCATGTTGAAAATCTATAAGGATATTTTGAATAGAAGATCTGATTTTAGAGTCAATAATTGATTCAAAATTTTTTTTAATTAAAGAACCTTTAGAAATAGCTCGGTAGTTACTGACTTGAGATCTATCCCCATTTTTAAAAATTGGTGTCACATAGGATAATTTCCACATATCAGGGAACTCACCTCCGGCAATAGACAAATTAAATAAAATAGACAAAATGTGCGACAAAATACAAGTACAATGTTTTAAAAATATCACTCGTATATTATCTGGACCCACACACAGGTGATCTTTTAGTTTACAAATTGTATTAAAAATGTCCATTTCGGTAATATCACAGCTACCCACTTCCACACCCTTCACTATATTAACATCATAAATCTCACAGTCATCATTGCTGGAAACAGAGGAGAAATAATCTGAAAAATAGTCAGCTATAATAAATGCGTTATCAGATGACTGCGTATTATGAGACATTACTGATGGTATATCATAATTCTTGTTTTTTGTGTTGATATACTTCCAGAAATTTTTACTGTCGGCCCTAATAGAATTTTCCAGTGTAAGACTCATTGCATCTGAGCTGGGCAAATCAGTCGCTAGAATGACATATTTTGCTTTGGTTGAATCCCACCTGCGCTACTGGATTCCATTCTGGGGCTGCTGTAGTAATCTATTATTTCAGTCAGCCTTCCTTATGCAGAAAAGAGCTGTTCGTTTCCTTTGTGGTGTACATCCTAGAGCTCACTGCCGACCTTTGTTTATATCAAATAAAATCCTGACCTTGCCTAATCTATTCATTTTGGAAACAGTATGCTTTATCCACAAACACCTCTCACATTTCCCAAAGGGAGGTGGTCACTGCGATACCCGGCAGTCTGCTGACTTGAGATTACCCATCCCGCGTCTTACTCTTGTTCAGAACTCCTTGATCTACAGGGGACTTAAAATGTATAATCATATACCTATTGATATACGCGATAGCTCGAATCTCAAAAGATTCAGAGCCCGATGTAGGGTTGTTTTTCTTGAGTTAGCGTTCTACTCTATTCAGTCTTACTTCGACCATAAATTTTGACATGAAGCCTGTGTTGTAGCTTCTGTCTGTGTGTTTGTTGAGGTCATTGTGTGCGGTTTGTGGCGTTGAGGTCATTGTGGGTGTTTTGTGGCTTAGACCTGCTTTATTGTTTAAAATTTTAGCATTAGCAAATTTTATTTTGAGACAAATTAACATACCTATCTAGATGCACGTTTGTAGCATTAAGGTCATTGTATTGTTTTATAGCTTAGACCTGTTTTATTGTTTCATATTTTAGTATTAGCAAATTTTATTTTGAGATGAGTTACAATACCTATCTATCATGAAAATATTACCTACTAAAGTTTTTAAATCAGCTGTCAAGAAATATCTTATAAAAAGTGTTTCTACTCCTTGGATGAATTCTTCATAAATGATTTCTCAGACTTTGTGTTGTAAAATGTGAAATATAGTTAGGTTAGTGATATTTTAATATTATTTAATATTGCTAATTACTATTTGGATGTATTGCTATTTCAATATTGTAAATTTTTAATGTCTTACAATGAATCGTTGCTCTGGATGCATGCCTTAAATTGCCACTGCTTGAGCAAAGGATAAGGTATCTAAATACTCTGACGTATGTAAGCACTACTGTGTATTAGCATGAATAAACTTTCTTTCTTTCTTTCTTTCTTTCTAGATGTAAGTTCTACCAGCTTTGTCAATAAGAATTTTCATTTCATATGTAATTCTTAGACAATAAAGCATGTTTTCAATTCAATTCAATTCAAATTTGTATTTGTATTGTATTTGTATTTTATTACTATTTCAAAACCCAGGTGATCCGATCCAATGTCTGTAACAGTCTGGATACTTATAATGTTATTATCCAAATTTTCCGTGTATAAAATCAGATCTGGGATTGAATCAGGATTATTGCTCATTATGAATGTAGGTGGTGTAACTGCCTTCTTAAAGGTTGAGTTATCCAAAAAAGACTTAATTTGTTTTAGTTTTGCCTTACTAACGTTGAAGTCTCAATGATGGAGTATTTGTATAATGCTGCTTTTGTGAAAATTGTTTCATCAATTAGGGCAGTTGGGTGAATAGAGCACAGAAAAAGATGTAGATAATCATCTAAAAACGGAACTGCAAAATGGGTGGCTTCTATAAGAACGTTATTAATTGCCGGCGGATTTCCTTTGCGCATTCTAAATTTAGGATCTATTTGGACCAAACTACCTCCTCTGACATTTAAGTTAACTATATGTCTATTTCGTTGTATGGTGTTTCTATAGTTTGTGTCGCTGTCGGCTTTAGTTTTTGTTTCTACAAACATCGTGCAAGTTATTTTACGGTCTTGAATTGTGTAATTTATTATATGTTTTTTAGGTATGTAGCTGTTTAAGTTTGCATATAATATATTAAGTGTTATTAGCCTCTAGATAAGTACTTTCTTAATTTACTATTGTATCTGCATTTGAATATGTTTTTAGACTAATTATTATTTTTGAAATTATTGATGAAACACATGTCACCTTTTGTGATCTTTTTGTGAATAAAGGAATTTGAATTTGAGACATTTACTTGTTTTCCTGTAGTTGGTTCTGTTGGAGCTATCTCGTTAGGGTTATCTAAATCAAACATTAATATGTATAAGCGATTGCCTGAAAAATTTGCACATGTGTCAATGTTGTAGAGTGTTTTAAACCTTTTCCTTAGTTTGTTTATGAGTGCATCTCTGTCAATATTTTTTTCTTTGTTGATTTTTGTTATGTATGTATTTACTATTAAATCATGTATTGTTATTGGACTATGTATTCTAGAATTTTTGGTCACTGAATCATCTATTTCTGCAGATCTTTTGTTGAGGGTTTTAATTTGTGTGTTGGGTATACCTTCTATTAGCTTCACTGGTATTTTGGGACATTTTAAAGACCACTCACCATGGTCTTCTGCTCCACAAGCAGTACATCTTCGCGGCAGCTGTGTTGAACATTTAAGTTGATGATGAGGTCCATTACACTTGCTACATTTTATTTCTTCTTTGCATTCTTCGGTGGTATGTGTGAATTGGTTGCAACGCGAGCTTGGCTGCGGAATGGGAGCAGGTGGAGAGCTCGGGTAGACTGGATAGTGTTGGTGTTTATAGAAAAATCCTTCGCTTAATAATTTCTCAAAAGATGTAAAACATCCAGTAATTATTTGTATCATGAAGGTTGGCTGGCCTGTAGCACGAGATATGATCCTTTTGCAATATCTGTGACACTTTAATGCTTGTTAACTGTTGGCTTATTTCAGTATCTTTTAGTTCTTGTTCAACATTTCCGATGACCACTGAATACGAGTTAAGCAATGTTGGATTTTGTTGGAGTGCTGGTGATATTGAAGGTTGTGTAGTCTGATATTTTGTTATTAAATTTAAGCTTACAAGCTTTTTTAAGGTTGATAACTATGCTTTTTTCTAAGTTGGATTTTAATAAAAGGCCCATTTTTGTTTTTATAATGACTTCATCTGAGTTGGGTGCTCTTTTTCCCAAGCATCTGATATTGGCAGTCTATTTATGTTCTGTGTGGGTTCCAAATAAAAAAGTTGTTTATATTTCTTTGTTGTGATTTTTTTCCATTTTGCAGAATAGTTTTTGTTTATTTTAAGTGCACTTGTACTTGTTGATTGTTGTTGTTGATTTACATTAAATGTGGCCATATTTTTTGTTGGTGATCCTTTTTTGTCTTTCTTAAGTTCTTTTTTTGATGAATGTGTTTTCCGTTCTGATTTAACGGTCTGAAAACCTTCACTGTCGGAGTCGCTTGATGTTTCTACCTCACTGTCGCCCATTTTCCCGCTCGCGATTTTTTTTGAGAAGAATTCCTCAAAATTCGCGGCGGAGATCTTTTCCAAAGATAGGAATGTGCGAATATTGATATTATTTTATTTATATTTATAGAATTTAATGCTATTTAGATAAAGTAAACACTTCTTATCGGATAATTTTTTGCTCGCGTCTGTACCGGCCGGCAGTCAGATGAGAACTGATAACAAGCACAGTGTACTGGATTCGAATCAGTTTCGATTTCGGGAACACATGGGAACGGATGATGCTTTATTTTCTTTTTTGGATCAGCTATACATGAGTTTAAATAGGGGTGGGTGAGGTTTCTGGAGCGGTATTTTGCGATTTGACTAAAGTTTTTGACTCGGTCAGTCATGAAATACTACTTCGGAAGCTGGAAATATATGGGTTTAGAGATGTATCTCTGAACTGGTTTAGGTCATATCTTTCGGGAAGCGTACAGAGTGTGTCCTTTTCCGGCAATATTTCGGACATCAAAAATATGAATTGCGGAATTACCCAGGGGTCAGTGCTGGGGCCTCTGTTGTTTCTTTTATTCATTAATGACATTTGTTTAGTAAGCATTGTGGGCTATTTGACTCTGTTTGCCGACGATACAAGTGTGTGGTGGAATCATTCTGACCCTCAGGCATTGCAAAATATTGTTACGTTTTTCCCGTGGGTTCTTAACAGAATTACAACTTTGCTTATTTTCAACTAATACTCTCTTTATTCACTACCACTGTATACAATTTAACACTCTATACTACTCTTATAACTTTACCACTAATATCTATTCAACATTCAATGATTAACTGAACTGAACTGCTAACCGACTGACTAACATTCGCCTTAGGTCTCCCTATATATAATCTTAAATCTATCACGAATATTCGGGAAGTATTCCTAGGCCACTCTATATGATCTCGACGAGGCCATCGAGACAATTCCAGCGATCCTGAAACTTCGCGACCCGCAGGGCGATGAGTCATACAGACAGGGAAGCGAGCGGCACGGCGGCAGCTAGTTTTATAGGGTAGCACAAAAACGTTCGGATGGTTGTTAGGCTAGCCGTAACAATATCATTAATGATGATTTGCAAAGGATTAAGACTTGGTTTGATAGCAATTTGCTGTCATTCAATGTATCTAAGACGAATGTACTTACCTTTAGATGTAACTTAACCGACGTTGTTCTTGAAAAAAGTAAATTAAATAATACCGAAAGTCTAAAATTCCTTGGTATTAAGATAAACAAAAAACTTAATTTTGAAAGTCACATTAGTGGTCTATCAAAGAAATTCTCTTCAAATTGTTATGCATTGAGGGTAATTTCAAGAGAATTGGATCAAAGTGCAGTTAAAATGGCATATTTTGCCCTAATTGAGAGTAATTGAAGATATGGTCTTCCCTTTTGGGGTAGCTGCAGTGGTTATCTGTTTAAATCTTTGTTCGTACTACAAAAAAGGGCAATTCGAATTATGTATAATGTGGGATTAAGAGATTCATGCAAACCTATATTTCTGCACAACAATATTATTACTTTGCCATGCCTATTTATTCTTGACAGTGTGTGTCTAGTTTATAGAAAATATAGGCATCTTATTACACAGGGACAATATATTACTCGTCAAGCACAACACATACCTTTACCCAAACCCACAAATAGCCAAGTAAAGGGGTCATTCATTTATGATCCAAAAAAAATGTATAACCATTTGCCCTCACACATTCGAAATTTAAACAATTTTAAAAGTTTCAATGTCAATGCAAAAAAATTTTGGTTGGTAGAGCATATTATTCTTTGGTTGAATATTTTAATGATCAGTTTGCTTGACTGAGGTGACACTGGCTGTGGAATAAGCTTTTAATTATTAGGTTAGACCTATGTAGGTATGTGATTTTCTTGCTTTAAAGTTATTTTAAAGATGTGGTGACTATATATTGGGTGTTTTGAAGTAAAGCCAGTAGCTACCTATTAATTTGTGTAATTTTAGCTTTTGTTTTTGTTTTTTATATCAAATTTTAATTTTAATCCTAGTATATTGATTTAATATTACTTACAGCTTTGTCAATGAGATCTTATAATCTTTAGACAATAAAGCATGTTTTGACTTTGACTTTGACTCTAACCCAAGCTAACCGAAATGAGTTCACCTAAAAAAGCGTGAAAAAGGGCTTGCACTTTGCACAAGCCATTCTTCACGCAAATGAGTAGTTGCTTAAACGAGATGAAACCAACTATGGTCTGAGTAGCTCAGGGTAGTTTGGAATAGGTTGTAGGTAGCTCGGAGTAGCTTGGACTAGGTTGTAGGTAGCGCGGAGTAACTTGTAGTTTATTGGCACATAAGATGGGACTGAGTTTAATAATTAATAGTTGGAAACCGTTCGTAGTTTGTTTATTTGAGACATGTATAACAGATCAAATATTTGATCATGAAATTCATCTTGAGGGATATTACCTTATAAATACATTGTCACACAGCAGGCACACCGGTGGAACAATCATTTACATAAAAGAAGAAATAGCGTCAAAAACATTGTTACAAACATCATATGATAATAATAATAATAAGCTTTATTGTCAGAAAATTAACGTCCATTTACAAGATAATTAATTACAAAAAGTTAAAACTAAATTATAAGTAACAATGCTATAAATAACTTAGGTATATACACATTTTTATACATTAAATTAGATTATTTTTGAGATTATTGGTAATCTGCGCTGGTGAAAGTCCGAAAATATCAATGTCACCACATGATGTATTAAATAAGATCATTCCTCTATAGACTGGTGCTTTAAGTAAAAAGTGTGTGTTTGGAGTTGCTAAGAAAAACGTAGACGGATTTCTGGTAGTTCGTGATGGCACGTAAAATTGAATTTGCTCTAGTAAATCGGAGCTATCGATGTAAGCTGTACAGATTTTGCGGATAAACTGCGTTAGTAAAAACTGTCTGCGGTTTAGCAAAGATGGGACCTGGAATCTCTGCAAAAGAAGAAGCTGATCACTGCCTCTCGGTGGATATAGTCCATCACACTTAAAGGCAATAAACTTTAAAAGTTTCCTCTGAATGCTCTCCAATTGAGCCACATATCGGTCATAAACTGGGTTGAAAATAATTGTTCCATATTAGAGTTTGGATCTTATATCGCTAGTGAAAAGTGTTTTCATCGCCTGTTTGCTAGAGAAGTCCTTTGAATTGCGTATGATAAAGCCTAACACCTTTGTTGCACTATTGCAAATAGAGTCTATATGGGGAGCGAAAGTGAGCTTTGAGTCATATAGTACACCAAGATCTTTGAAAGTAGAACATATAGTGACAATTGAGTCACCTAATTTATAATCAAAATCAATAGAAGTTTGCGTGTTTGAAAAGGTCATAGTTAGACATTTACCGATATTCAAAGGGAGATTATTTAGCTTGCACCACTGTTCGATGGCTCTTAAATCCGCCTGCAGGGCATAAGAATCATCCAGAGAACGCACAACTTTAAAGACTTTCAGGTCATCTGACAGTAGTAGATTACTTAAGATTTGATTGCATATATCGTTGATAAAAAGAAGAAAGATCAATGGTGCTAGATTACTGCCCTGAGGTGCTCCGCTAGTTGTCTGGAATTTATTTGAGTGATGTCCCCGAACTTCAACATATTGAACTCTATTAATCAAATATGACAACATGGTAAGGTCGGAACTAAACCCCATTAGGTTAAGTTTTTGGAGAAAAATATTATGGTCGACCCTATCGAAGGCTCCGAAAAGTCCGTGTAAAGTGCAACAACTTGGAGGCTGTCATCGAGAGCCCAACCTACGTATTGGGAAAAGAGTGTCAAATTAGTTACGGTACTGCGTCTGCTGAAAAAGCCATGTTGGTTAGAAGAGATAATATTTTTAACCTGGGCAAATATGCAATCGTATAAAGACATCTCGGACACCTTCGCAAACGCGCACAGAATGGATATGGGTCTATAGTTAGATATATCTGACATGTCCCCCTTTTTGAAGATAGGTGTAATTTTCGATTCTTTCCAAATCATAGCAAAGACACTGGTTTTGAGTGAAAGGTTGAAAATAAAGGATAGAGGCCAAAGTAACGCATGGATGCAGTCCTTGACTAAAAAGCATGGTATCTTGTCTGCGCCGTGAGTGGTTTTATCTTTTAGTTTTTTTGCTGATCGCAGTATCATATCATCTGTGATGTTTTTTAGCACAATATGTGTCCCACTGTTGGAGGTATGAATTTGAATTGCAGGATCGGTCGGACTGGTGTAAACACTTCTAAAGAAAGCAGCGAATGCGTTTACGATTTCAGTGGGATCGGACAGTTCCAGTCCTCCATCTTTAAATATTTCAGGGAGAGAGGAAGCATTTTTATAGATTGTATATATGTCCAAAATGCTGTAGGGTCAGTTACTATAGAAGCTTCGGCCTTTCTAACATAATCAATCAAATGTTTTATATTAGAGCGTAAAAGTCGGTACTAAGTTTTTAAAGTGTCTGAGTTAATTCGTTTTAATTTCTTGAATATATAATTTTTTGAGTATATAATTTTTTGAATATTCTAATTATAATTATATTAATTATAGTAGATGTAAACCAGACAGGAAATGTTCTTTTCCGGATAACCGACTTAGGCACGCACACATTAAAGATGTTATACAACACTTCATAAAACCTAGCACAGGCCTAATCGACATTTTCGGAGCCTGAAACATAGGCCCAGTCTGAATTTAGTAACATATTATATAATAACGGAAAGTTGGCGCCTCTGAAGTTGATTCTTGATTGATCTTGATCAATATTGACAGAAAAGTTGTGTTTCTTATTCAGTTTAAATTTAAAAGCAATGTTTATTGTGGGTTGGTGTGAGTCTTCGTCAACAAGCGGCGAGAGGCCCCTTGACACAATGCATGAAAAACTGGATAAAGCCAAGTCCAGTATTCTATTGAACGAGTTAGGGATAGTGTTATACTGGAGTAATGTGAAACGATTGCAGAAATTATTTAAAACGTCGCGCTGGAATCTGCATTGACAGTTGAAAGTAGGGTATTTTGACATTTTGACAGGCTTTAAAATCTAAATCGCACGAGATCAAAGAAAACTGTTTGCACATTTCTATCTTAGGTTTTCATGAGCTGTCGAATGACAGCAACTTTGAATTATTTACTAATCTCGTAAATTTCTACCATTAAAATTTACCAATCCCGTAAATTTTTACCTCATAGTGTGAAGAATTCAAATACAGTTCAGATTTTTAAGAGAAGATTCATTTTATACTGTAAAGATAATATTGAATTATAGTCACATGTTGTTGTTGTGATTGTTTGATGTGATTAATTGTGATTGTTGGCTGTATCATTCAAATTATTTGTGAAATTGTTAGTATTATGCTATTATTCATTAATAAATAAATAAATAAAGTAAAAAGTAGGTCATAAGTTGCGCGGTGTGGCTCGGAGTAGCTTGGAGCAAGTCGTAACTAGCTTAGAGTAGTTTGGAGTAGGTTGTAGCTAGCTCGGAGTAGTCTGAACTAGGTCGTAGGTAGCGCGTACTGCCTTGGAGTAGGTCGTAGGTAGCACGGACTAGCTTGGAGTAGGTCGTAAGTAGCGCGGAGTAGTTTGGACCAGGTCGTAAGTAGGTCAGAATAGCTTGGACTAGGTCGTAGGTAGCTCGGACTAGGTCGTAGCATGGTTTATATTTATGTAAACAATGGTCATAGGTAGCTCGTCGCGCCATTGTAAAATGATCATGCTAATAAAATGTGTGTTTGGGCGTAAGATTGCTGCGCCATGTATTGTAAAAATGTGCGATCAAAGATCGATAGAAAAAGTACATACTGGGCATCATTTTGTCTTATTTCCAATAAGAGAAATGTGCAACGTTTGGCAACCTTGGCCGTGACCTCCGTGCCAGTGTGTTAAATGTCATTATTTTCACGTTCTAATTTGCTTCAGGTTTGCTTTTCACCTGCGCAAGTAGTAAGGTGTTTTAGTGATTCTACACAAGTTTAAACTTCAAACTTGAACTTTGAACTCAAATTTTCTGGCCTTTAACTACTCTAAACACCCTCTCGAGGAAGAAAGAAAATTTGCAAGGTGGGCAACCTATAAATTATTATCTTTTTTCATGTAAGTTGTAATAATTTAAAATGTATAATAATTTGTATATAAAAAATATTCACAAAATGAATGATAGTTGTATTTATTAAAAAATGTTGAGTTTATTTGTCAAATTTGACATTGGATAAAGGCTAGTTGATGCTAAAATTGCCTTAAAACCGTCAGTTCTGAAATAAAATTGTAGCTTATTTCATCGACATTACGAACATTTAATATCCATTTCTTATCAAAAAATCGTTAGGTGTAATATTTCAATGATCCTCACTTTTTTGGAGAAAAATAAAAAACGAATCGATTAACACCAAAATTTTTTCAAAAAACCCATTATTAAGGACATACCTTATCTCAACCCGGACCCTCGTCTTTGTTAAAAAATTTGTAATTTATATAATGAAGGAATTTTCTTTGTACACACTCAATCCTGTGGAATTGTTTAGCGTAATGGGAGTTCCACACTGAAGAGGCATATTCTCATCCACCACTATTGAATTCCCCTAATATAGATTGTTTAGTTGTTGAATTAGGTCTGTCAGACCACGAGGCTATATTAAGTAAAATTGCTTTCCCCACTAAATCCAAAAAGTGTATATTTATTTATTTATTTATTTTCAACGTTTTAAACATTTACAGTAGTATTTACAATAATCTTAGACTAGGTAATAATATTATTTTATCTCAAAATAACTAGCTTCGCTGAGTTTCTAAACATGTCTACGGAGACATTACAAAAATTGAGTTCATCACAATACCTGTTAACATTAGCCGATATACTATTGACAGGGCAGTATAACAAATACCATGTACGAGTAGGGTACGTGCAGGAGAGGCGTATTACGTACCTGGTAAGTTGGAATATGAAAGTAAAAACACTGAAGGCATTCTGGACTCTTAATAATGTGATTGACTATCTTAAATGTGAAACAGATATCATAATATACCGTCCGGATCAGGTGTTGTCAAGTCTACATAAGACATAACCTGGTCATCCCCCAAGTAGCATCCCAGATTTAAAGAGAATATGTCTGGCGAATTTGATGAATTTACGCTGGACATTTTCCAGTCTGGCAATATGAATTTGGTAATAGGGTGACCAAATTATGTTTGAAAATTCCAATATAGACCTAACCAGTGAACTATAAAGAACTTTAACAGCATTAACATTAGCAAAATCCTTACAAGATCTTTTGACAAAACCCAGCATTCTGTTTGCTCTTCCAACCACAGACTCAAAATGTTCCGAGAATGTTGGCTTCCCGTCTAAGAGAAACCCAAGTCCTTTACTACAAAAATTTCCTTAGTACAACACTATTTACAGAGTACTGATAATTTCCTATGGTTCTTAATCTACTAAATCTCATGAAACAACATTTATCAACGTTAAGTGACATGTCGTTCTCCAGGCACCAGTCGTAGACTGTGTTAATGTCATATTGCAGCTTGTGCATATCCTTAATTGATGAAACAGTGGTGTATAGTTTGAGGTCGTCAGCAAAAAATAAATAAACTGAACACAAAAGATTTCCCAGATCATTGATGAATAAACTAAAAACAAGAGTGGACCCAGGTGAGATCCTTGCGGCACTCCTGATGGCGTTAAAAATGGTTGAGATAAGAAGCCGTCGACCTTAACTTGTTGATATCTATGAGATAAGTATGATGCTATCCAGCCATTCACTGAACCAGAGATTCCGTAGTCAGACAATCTGGAAATCAAAATGCTGTGGTTGACTCTATCGAAGGCCTTACTGAAGTCAGTGTAGACTGCATGGGTCTCAAGGGCATTTGCAAATGAGTTATTAATATAATTAGTGAAAAGAAACAGAATTGTGTTAACAGAACGTCAATATAGATATGGTATATTGTTTAGTACAGCAAACTACAGTAGATTTGGGCAATTTTGTATGGCTGTTGATTGGAATAGTATATTTGAGTGTAGCGATCCTCTTGAGCAATTCCATGTTCTTTTGCGTGGGTCATATAATAAAGCTTTTCCTGTTCAGAAAATTTAAAAAAAAAAGAGTAGAAACCCTTGGATCACTAAAGGCTTGAGAGTTTCCTCAAAAAATTTACGGTGCTTACATACGATTCGAAAATTTACGAATAATGATATTTTTTTGAGTTATTTTCAACAGAATATATTCATATATAGAAAGTTAATAAGGCTTGCAAAGGAACTTTATTATTCTACCCGTATAGCTGCATCTGGCAATTCGCAGAAGGAAAGTTGGAAGGTTGTGAATGAGATGAGAGGTGTTGGTGACAGGTCGCGTTTCAATGTTCCAGAAATGTCCCCGGATATCTTGAATAACTACTACTGTTCTGTAGCAGGTGCACTCACGTCGAAGTTGAATCCAACTGCTGATCCAATGAACTACATGGCTCGGTTTCAGGTCGGCTCATCATTTTTCTTTCAACCAACGCACCTGACGGAGATTACACGAGCCATGAAATCAATTAAAAATAAGAGCTTGTGTGGTGAAGATGGCATCACAGCAAAAATCTTTCTATCTCTTCCTGCTCGTGCTTTGAATGCTCTCTCTCATGCTATTAATCAATCCTGGGTTGCTGGTGGGTTTCCCTTGTGTCTGAGGCAGGCTATGGTTGTTCCCCTTTATAAGGGTAGTGACCTTGGTGACCCCTGCGACTGTCGGCCGATTTCGTTATTGTCAACCCTTTCAAAAATCCTCGAAAAACCTGTTAAGGAGCGGATTGTGATGTTTCTCAAGCATCAAATTTTACATCCTAACGAATTTTGCTTTCAATCCGGTAGGTGTACTGTTTATGTGGTGTTTCAATTCTTGGAGGAGGTGTATTTTGGTTTCAACAGCGGAGAGGCTATTGCGGAAGTGTTTTGCGACTTATCAAAAGCATTTGATTGTGTGAGTCACATAATTCTGCTGCAGAACCTTGATACATATGGGTTTAGAGGAAACGTACTGGAGTGGTTTCGGTCTTACTGGATGGGCGAGTGCAGAAGGTCATCATCGGCTCAAAAACATCTGATGCAGATGCGATCAGTTTTGGGGGCTTCCCCAGGGTTAAGTTCTGGATCCACTACTTTTTCTGTTGTACATTAACGACCTTGCTTTTCTGGACATTGAAGGACAATTTACGCTTTTTGCCGATGATACTACCATACTCTGGCATAATCCTAGCTCTATCGCATTGAGGGATAGAATTTCAACTGATCTCCCAAAGATTGCACAGTGGTTTGATGCTAACTTGTTGACTCTTAATGTTGATAAGACTAATATCTTGGGTTTTAGGTGTGACGTGGGTGGCTTGTTGCTTGGGTATGTTCCACTTGTTTTGAAAACAAATACTAAATTCTTAGTCATTCTTCTCGATAACAATTTAAGATTTGATTTGCCTATTATGGGGCTGACAAAAAAGGTGGCTTCCGGATGCTATGCTGTGCGTATGGTGTCGAGAGAGATTGGTGTTGCTCTGGCTAGGATTCAGTCTTTATTAATTCAATCTTTACAAGTGTTACTTTTTATAAACATTAAATACAATTAAATGGATTTACATATCACAGGAGTGTGTGGGTACCTAAATGCTGTAGCATTTGTATGTACCTTGATATAGCAATATCGCAATTACATAGATGTAGCACACTGTATAATAAAATATGGTTACATTAAAAAACACCTTAAATCTAAATTAAATTAAATCAGTACCACTCAAGCAAAAACGTAATTCACATGTTACAATGATCACATCATCAGTGCCCACATATGGATACCAATGGAGAGCACAACAAGGAATGTAACCCAGAATCAAAGTACAAAGGTACAGAATGCAGCCTGGTGGTCAAAGAGAAATATTCTACTCTGTTTACTGAATCTCCTTTTATCTGATATACCTCTTACATTATTGGGTAGTAGATTATAAAATTTTGGGCCCAAATAGTCTGCAAACCTCAGATTTATTGTGCGATAGTTAATGGGAATTATTATATGATTATTGGTATTTTGTCTAGTAGAACGAGAGTGTGTAATATTTTTCTGTAGCCTTTTTTCTTGTGTATGTAAGAAATTAATGAGTTAATATAGAGTAAATTCAAATTTGGAATATCATGAGAATAAAGGTCTCCCGTTGGAAATAATCTATTCTTTTTTAAAGCCACTTTCAAGATATAATTTTGTATTGTCGTCAACGGTTGTAAATTAGTTTTGTATGCTCCTCCTTATACTATTACTCCGTATCTAATTAAGGATTCAACCATGCTATATACCTGTATGATCAGCTTCTGACTTAAAAATGCTCTCAATATATAAAATTTGTATATTAATTTCCTTATTTTTTTGCTGACATAGTCGATATATTCAGTCCATTTCAAATGTTGATCCATTACAACTCCAAGGTATTTTATTTTCTTTACTTCACTAATTTCACTCAATGGATTATTATGAAACACAATCGAATGGAAATTTGGTCTGTTAGTATTTGTAATGGTAAAAGCGATATATTTAGTCTTATCCAAATTTAGTGATAATTTAAAAGAATCCAGCCGGTTTTTCACCCTGCCAATGCCCTGCACAGTATCATCTCTCACTTCGTCCCACGTGTCGCCCGAGAAAACTAGTACAGCATCATCAGCATATGATATTATCTGTCCATTTATTTGTAACTTTAAGAGCGAGTTTATGTAACTTATAAAGATAATTGGTCCCAGTATGGTTCCCTGAGGAATCCCAACCCTTATTTTAACAGGAGCACTCAGTGTGTTGTTTATTCTTAAAAACTGATCCCTATCTGATAAGTAGCTCTGAAAGACCTCTGACACTGTTCCCCTGATCCCATAACCCCCAAGGACGTCAATCAGTAGATCATGGGGGACCGTGTCAAATGCCTTAGAGAGGTCCATGACAACAGCTAAGCTTTTTTTGTTTAAGTTTAAAGATCAATAACCTCCGATGTGAGGCTGTACATAGCGTCAGCTGTGCTAGATCCCTTCACAAAACCAAACTGCTTCTCAGACAGAATTTTAAAGTTGTTATAAAAGCCAATCAGTCTATCCTTCAGACACATTTCAAAAATTTTAGCAAAGTTGTTGATGAGGCTTATTGGGCGATAATTTTGAATGTTTTCTTTGTTGCCTGGTTTATAAACGGTAAATTAAATTACAATCAAATTAACACATAAAACAAACAATACAATTATCACAACATTAATCTTAACACTAGGTATCACAAATCTGAAAATAATCTACAAACGAATAAAATGAATGATTTATAAGAAAGTCTTTTGTTTTATTTCTAAATTTTTTATAATTTTCGAGATATTTCATTGTAGATGGTAAACAATTGTACATTCTCAGAGACATCACCAGGAGACCTTTTTCTGTTTGTGTTAGCCTATATGGTGAAATATAAAAATTGTTAGAGGAACTTGTTTAATAAAAGTTTACATCTCCACACTTTAAGAAACTGTTTCTATTTTTATGTACATACGAAACTGCTTCAAGTATATATATATGCAGTACAAGGTTAAAATATTTTCTGATTTAAAAAATGGCCGGCATGAGGTTCTAAAATTTAGATTTAACATATTACGTAATATTTTTTTTTTGTAAAATGGATATTTTTTCTACTCTTGTAGAATTCCCCCAGCATAGCACCCCATAAGATAGTACACTTTAGACACAACCGAAGTAATATA
Organism: Pissodes strobi; assembly: GCA_016904865.1. Taxonomy (NCBI): domain Eukaryota; kingdom Metazoa; phylum Arthropoda; class Insecta; order Coleoptera; family Curculionidae; genus Pissodes; species Pissodes strobi. Next base: position 198,530 of record MU183256.1, on the reverse strand, counting down.
ACTTCAATGAATTAACGTCCACTGACTGGCGCAACTGTGTGATACAAAAATTCCGCGTCGATAATTTTCCAGCCAAAACATTTATATGCGCATCCCAGGATAGATTTGAATCAATCTCAACCCCTAAAAATCTTGTCGATTCATTTGTACCAAAGATTCATTTTGACCTTTTATTAGCACACTAAAATCATTCTTTACACCAGTTGGGGGAAAAAAATATCATTTTTTTTTTGTTCCATTCATGACTAGGCTATTGGTGTTGCACCAATCTCGCATTAATGTAACACAATTGTTGGCTTTTTCAATAAGTGTACTCAAGCTAATATCTTTAATTAAAGCTGACGTAAACAGAGTAACAAAAAAGTTATGTAAAAGATTTGGAATCCCATTTATATAGAGTATGAACAGAAGCGGACCTAGCACGTAGCGTGTTAGGTCCTGTGGCACCCCAGTGTCAAATTTAACTTCCCGTGAGTTTACTTTTCCCCCGTCATTATTCAAGCGTACCCTCTGGGTAGAACCGAAAGATAGGATTCTACCCATCTCAGAGAGACTCCACGAATACCCATTCCTTCCAACTTATCCAATAATAATTGATGATTTAAAGTATCAAAAGCTTTGATCATATCGTAAAATATTCCCAAAGCCTTATTTTTTGCTTCAAAAGCTTCTAAAATTTGGTTGTAGAGGGATAAAAGGGCATCCTGGGCTGGGTTGAGCGATCTGAGACAAATCCAAATTGACGCAGGTTAATATTATTTTTATTTAAAAATGAAGTGAATTTTTGAAAGCCTTTTCAAAAATCTTTGAGAATCCCGACAGCAACGCCACTGGTCTATAATTCTTTATATTCTCCGGACCATTTTTTTTATAAATTGGAATAACGTCGGTCTTTTTTAGATAACATGGAAAATATCCATTCGAAAAAGAAATATTAATCAAATAAGCTAGAGGCTCTGCAATTTCATTAACAATATCATTCAATAAATTACAAGGCACTTCATCAAATCCCGCCGATTTTTTCTTAGACGAGTTTAAAATAATTTGGTATGTTTCCTCCACTGTGACAGTATACAAAAAAAATGTATTTATATTGCTAATGTTGTTGCTATTACTATCAACATTTAAATTTTCACTATCATAAACAAAGTTCTTCGTTAAATCCTTTACAGACTACAAAATAATTATTAAATGTTTCAGCATGATTTTTTTTATAAAATATTTTCGTTCCGTTTTGTGTTTCTATGTAATCAGGAATCAAATGATTATTGCTATTTTTGAAACCATTACAATTACTTTTTATTGTATTCCATGCAGTACGAGATATATTATTAGAACGTGAAAAAAGCTGTTTATTAAAGTTTAGTTTAGCTTCATTTATATTTTTTTCATGGCATTTTTTAAAGATATATCGTATTTTAATGTGTTGATCATTTGTTTGTTTAAAAATGAAATGTACATCTTTAAGTAACTGTCCTTCAATTATTTTTTTTTGTTAGCCAAGATTTATTTACTTTTAAATTTGTCTGTTTAGCCTCCACAATCGGAAAACACATTTCGAATAAATAATTAAAAGTTTCAAAAAACATTTGAAATTTGCTTTCGTAAGTTCCCTCATTATAAAGTTTTTCCCACGATTCTTGCCTCAAATAGTATTTGAAACTATTTTTATTTTCATTTGAAGAAATCCTCTTGCTGTTTTTTTTTCAATTTCAAAATTTTTTTTCTACTTTAAAATTCATAAGTTGCGCTGAATGATCTGATGATAAATTTGTTTGAATTGTTTGACCCTTAATTAAATTCACAGGAATATTTGTGAAAATATTGTCTATTAAAGTAGCGCTTTGTTTTTGTACCCTCGAGGGCTCATGAAAGGTCCGCCTGTATCCATACGAATCAAAAAGTTTAGACACATGCTGCGCCGTATTAGAGTTCGTCAAAAAGTTCAAATTAAAATCTCCACAAAATAAGCTAATACCTTTAAATTTTTTAAACATGCAGCAACGTCTCGAGTGCCTCCACAAAATAAGAAATATCTGCCCCTGGTGACCTATAAATACAACATACATTAATACTAACATTCTTATTTCAATTAATGGATACAGAAGTAACTTCCAATTTTTTTTCTATAGAAAAGGAATTGTTCTTTATTTTAAATAATACACCACCTCCAGTTGTGCTTGAGCGTGAATAATGAGTGGCTATATTGTAGTTTTCAATACTGACCATTGCCGCTTCAGCTGACTTCAGCCATGTCTCGGTAGGGCATACTATTTCTGGATAATACAAGGCATGCAAAAGTAAATTTATTGTGTTTATGTTATTACGCATACTGCGTATATTTAGGTTTAACACCCGAATTCCATCTTCTTTGGTTTGGATAAGACCTGAAATTTTTCTGACACCATCTTTGTGGATTTGAGTATTACTGTGATGTAGGTCTTTTGTTCCGAAAAGAAAGTCGGAAACTTCTATCCCTGTTGGCCATACGGCTGCGTCTTTTAGTTTATTTACTACGCTCTCGTCACATCTTATTTTAAAGGAATTATATGATCCTTTATTCGGTATTTGTTCCACTTCAAATCCTGTACCTACCTGTAAACATTGTCGTCAAGTATTCTTTAAAATTTTCTTTCATGTAGGATGTCTTGTACTTGGAAACAAACAACCATTGTTTATGTTCTGCAAGGACATTTTCAGCATTTGAGTTGGCACCGACAATTTTCTGCGCACGACCACGTTGCATGCTCACCTTCCCTGTCGTCGCCGTTACAGCATCGTTCACCGCGTTCGATATTTCGCCGGCACTAAAGTATGTTGTGGCTGCATCGGTTTTTCGTTACTCGCTTTTCATTTCTTTTTCTGTTCACAGGTTTGTTGATTCAACGCACCAATTACAGAAGAAGCTGTAATATTTGTTTTTTTGTAAAGAAGAGGGGGCATGGCTAGTGTGCTTCTAAGGTCGATATTTTTTCCTGTATTTGTTTACTTATAAAATTTTTGTTTTTTACAAGCATCTTAAGATATGTTATTTCGACAATAAGGCTTTTTTCAACTACTTCCTTGATCGTTGTACTCTGTGTTTTCACCAATGTTGATTATGGTTAGATTTAAATCGTCCAGTTGCTCTTCTTCGCAAAACGATGAATTAAAAACTTTATCATTGTCATCCTTCGCTTTGTTTGTTTTCGTGGTCGCCATGTTTACACATTCCTCACACATCCAATTACTTTCGTTTTTGCGTATTTCTTCTATTTTTTCGGCCGTTAAGCCTGTACATTCACCGTGAAACCATTTTTTACACACTCCCGAACATCCTGTTCTATTTTTATTAGTTTTAGGAATATTTTTTGAACATTTTCCACCCAGCAATTTTGTAGACATGTTTATTATTGTATATTCCAGGTTATGTTATTATGTTTATGTTTGTGGTGATTGACAGTTCAGACAAAAGTCACTAGGTTTTTTTTTAACATTATTTCATTGGTAACACTGCAATTTTTTGACGCGATTTCATGCACGTTTTCCAAAGCTTTTATTTCGTGATTACGCAATTATTATGTGATTCCTGTCGTTGCGAACACAACTGCGCGAGCCTACAGCTTGTAGCTTTCTGTAGAGCTGCGAACGGTTAAACATGGCGATTTGACACTTGACTTGACACACGAATGATCGTTGACTGCTTAAATTGCCTTCCCGTCCTAAATGATAAACTAATTACATGAGTTATAGGTGTTTTCCTTCTGTGCCAGGGGCACTATCATTTTTTAAGCTTGCAATTTGTTTTGTTATCATTTTTAGTTACGGGTTTCAGATACATAGAGGCATTGTTTTTAGTTGTTACCTAGATGGACTTTCAGTTTAAATAATGTTTGTTACAAAAATTGGCCATTTCCCATTTACTGTCAAACTTGTTGGATTTATCTACGATTGTTAAATGAGCATTTTTTTTTACCGTTGCTCCCATTTGTAACATCTTTAATAACATCGTACAATTTTTTTATATAATTTTTATTGTCTTCAATTTGTTTTTTATAATAGCTAAATTTTTTAGTTTTTATAAATTTATTTAGTTGGTTTCTATAAGTTTTGTACTCTCTCTCTAGATCGACACTATAGCGGGCTATTAAACGTCTTTTTAATTTATCCCGATATTTGATAGACACTATCAACCCATTTGTAATCCAATCTTTGATTTTTTTATATGTTTTGTTTTTTACGGTTTTAGTAACTTTAGATTTTGTTAACAATCCCTGAAAATCCCGAGCAAAAATATTCATTGCCTTCTGAGGATCACTACATTGCAACACATCATGCCAACAATGAAGAGAAATAATTTCTTTGAAGTTATTGTGTTAATAAATTGGTAAGAATAAGAGTCCCTTGATGTGTTCGTGGAGTTTGTATTGCATGCAGTGTCTGAACTTAAATTAAGCATTATCGGTAAATGGTCGGTTACGTAACTGTCCAATCTGAAGGATTGAAGCCTGAGTCCCCTAGTTTT
>MU183256.1:146559-174026 GCA_016904865.1 Pissodes strobi | reverse complement strand
CAAAGTCAACAAACTGGCATCTGTCGGTCAAGTATGACTCAATTAGATTAGCACTGTTGGATGAGAAGTTGTAGTATTTCAGTTTTGATGCCAGTATGTCAGGAAAAGCGCAGTCGAAGGCCTTAGTCAAGTCGTAAAAAAGCGCCAAGACGTTCACCAGAATTAAAAGCATTACATGATTTAAATTGAGATCTAAAAGCCCTCTGGTTTCCAAAACAGTCCAACCGGTCAGAATACTGATTCGCAAACCTAGCTGATCTAGATAGGTAAGAGTTGAAACCATAGTTAGTACGATGGGGCGTAATTTGGAATGGCTGAATTAGCCTTGTTTGCCTAGAAGGAACATGGATATTAATTTTCCCCAATAACTCAGGACTAAAGCTGTGAGGGTGCAACAGATTGTAAAACAAGGCGAGATCCCTGTGCATACGTCTAATCTGAAGGGTAGTCATATTGAGTGATATTTCGTCAATGACTTACCAAATATTGAGCCCTGTGCCCAATTTACACTTTGCTGATGACACCACCATCTCGACCTCTGCTGATTCCGTAACAGATGCTGTTGCCGACTCTGAGAGACTGCAGGAAAGGGCCAAGCTTTGGTTCACGGTAAATGGGTTTTACCTTAATGAGAGCAAAACAAATAACATGGTCTTTTCAGTTAGGGACCTGAGTAGCATTGATGGAGGTATTAATGTGTGTAAGTTTCTGGGAGTTCATCTCGATGCAGGACTGGTGTGCTCAGCCTGTACCCCGGCTGACAAGTTGGCGGCTGGGCTAAAGAACAATATTTTAATGCTCCGCGGCTTGTCGTGCTGTGTGTCTCGTGGGATTCTGAGATCTGCCTACTTTGGCGTTTTTCATAGTAGAATGGCCTATGCTGTACTTGTATGGGGACACTCATGTGATGCTGAGAGAATTTTCGGGCTTCAGAGAAAAGCCATAAGAATTGTGGGAGGATTAGGCTATAGGGAAGATTGTAGGGAGCTTTTTATTAATCTTCGAGTTCTGATATTGCCGTCCATCTACATACTGGAAAATCTGTTACCTATCAAGAGGAGTCTAAATCTATAGGAATGCCACTATGATGGTCATTCGCACGATACGCGGCTCAAATCAAACCTGCTCTCAAACTTCTGTCGTCTTAAAAGAACTCAAGAGGGGTCTCATTACCTGGAACCCAAATTTTTCAACAAATTGCCAATCGCAGTCAGACAGCTTCCATTGGTTCAATTTAAGAGGCATGTATTGAGTTTTTTAATGAAAAATGCTTTTTATGCATATAGTGAGTTTTTTGATAAACCATTCTTAGACTTTAATAATTAATTTTAACTATTTGTTTTTAGCTAGATGTAGGACTTAGTGTTTTAACCCTTTGTGTTCTTAAATTAATATTGCATTGACTTGTGTAAGCAAACCATTGTTTTGTCACCAATAAATAATTTGAATTTGAATATACTACCCTGTTGAGTAGAGTGGAGTAATTTATTGGTAACAGGATACAAAGTATTTTTACAAGTCAGAGGAATCTACAATAAATATTTAGTGCATAATACATGATATCAAGAAGCAGTAACATATATCACACAATTGACACAATAAAATTCTTACACAATTTTTAAATATTAAAAAATTTAAAAAATGGTCTACATTATTTACAAAGTTACACATTAAAATTGAATGCATGAGATAAAATTACATGTTAAAATTTGATATGAAGTACTCCTCGTACAAATTATGAAAGGCATTTGCCATTAAATACTTTTTTACTTTAATTTTGAACTGGCTGATACCCTAGGACTTTGATATTTATAGGAAGCAAGTTAAAAAAACTTTATAGCGAGATACCTGGTGCCCTTCCTAGCTCTCCCAAGTCGGCTGAAGTCTGGTACCAACTTGTTATTGCTCCTAGTTAGATAATTATGCAGGTCAATGTGGGCCTGATAAGGATTTATGTTTTGTTTCATATGCAATAGACATTGCAATATATATACACATGGTGTAGTTAGGATCCTCAGGACTATAAAGCACTGACGACAGTCGTCTCTAAAACCCAAGCCACTGATAACGCGAACACACTTACGCTGCAGTCCAAAGATTTTGTCTATATGACAAGAATGGCCCCACAATAAGGTAGCATAGGATAGGTTAGAATGAAAGTAGCCATGCTGTCAGTACGGTTTTTTTGGGAGGTGACCTTGACAAGATTTCTAAGGAGAAAAAGATATTGCGATAATGTCTTGGAACCACATGGCTTTTCCAGGTCAGGTCTGGATCTAGATGCATCCCGAGAAACTTAACTTCCTCAAATCGCTGTCTCAAATAAGACTCTATGAACAAACATGAGCATTTAGAAAAACCCTTATCTATAAGTTTTTTTAAGAAGTATGTTGTGATTAACTCTGTCAAAAGCGTTGGCATAGTCGGTGTAGATGACATCCAGTTGACCACCGCCCTTAATTGCCCCAGCAACATGCTCAGCAAAAACACAACAGATTGCTAGTGGTTGATCTACCTTACAAGAGTCCATGCTGGTTCAAGTTCAAATTCAAATATGTTTTATTATCAGAAAAATACAATGACTTACGGATAATTGACTTTCTATTGAATATTGACTAGGAATTCGAGATTGTAGGTCCAATCAAGTCATAAACAGCATCGTGAATTATTTTTTCAAAAATGTTTGCTATGGTGTTGATTAAACTAATGGGTCTATAATAATTAGATATATCATTTATTTTTCCATTTTTAAAAACTGGTGAAACTCTCTGGAAATAGGCTATTTTTGATCAAAAAGATTTTAAATATGAGAAAAAGGAAGTGCACAACATTTATAGATGTTACTAGGTATACCATCAACACCCGTTGTTGTTTTAGGCTTAAGATCTTTTATACACTTTATTATTTCATTTACGGTGATTGACTGGAAGTCAAACACCCCCCACCGACCGTTGACAGGACCTGTACCCACATACCCATCATTTTCAGGAAGGCATTGATATTGTATCTCACAAAATACTAATCTCGAGACTCAGAAAGGAATATGGTTTCCATTGTCAACTTTTGGACTTTGTGGCTTCATATCTCTGCGACAGACAGCAACAGGTCGTCATAAAGGGTTACAAGTCACAGTCATTTCTTCCTACAACTAGGATTCCACAGGGCTCCAATCTCGGATCTCTACTCTTTCCATTGTTTGTTAATAGTATAACAAAAGTTATTGGGAATTCATTTTACCTCATGTTTGCTGATGACCTAAAGATTTACTCCAGATTCAATGATTCAGGGGACTTTTTAAAATTACGAAAAGATATTAATAACATACTTAAATGGTCGATAGAGAATAAATTATTCTTTAACACTGAAAAATTTTTGTGGTCTCATTTTCGCGTATAAAGGCATGTTCTTTGGCTATAAAATGGGGAAAGTGGGGTTGGGTCGCGTTGGGGAGGTAAATAAAGCCTTTATTTCCAACAGGTTAAACACCCCCTTAAAGGAAAATCATAACTTAACAGAAATAACTACAAAATACAAATAAAGTAATTATTATAAAAATAAAATAAAATTAAAAAGAATATATATGTATATCCAAAGGAAAGACTATGTAGTGCCAGTGTGCATGTAAGAGAAATAACAATTATTATAGTTAACATAGCATTTAACGTCTACAGTACAGAAAAATTACAGAAGAAAAAAAATATTAAATAAATTAGAGACGGTGCAGATCTATAACAGAGTTGGCCATCTTTGTTGTTTGTTAGCAGTATAAATATCACAAACGTCACAGACCTGATTAAATACGTTACACATTGAGAAAACTGGACACTGCTTCAGGATGTTGGATCTAGCTGTGCTGAGATAAAAAGTTGGGCTGTGTCTCGGCTCCAATCGTGGCACTCAGTAGTTAATACAACCGAAAAGCAAAGGGCAGTCAACTCCACCACGCAGCAGTCCAAATAAGAAACCAACAAATTGAACAAGTTTTCTTGTTGAGAGAGCTTGCTTATTAAACCGTGTCAGAAGGAGATTATGGTCGAACTGCCTAACCGGGTATTCGCCGTTTTGAATGCTATATATTTTAGGAACCGCCTCTGCACGGACTCAATGCTGTTAATATGACAATTATAAATTGGATTCCAAATAACCGCTTCGCAGTCGAGCTTAGATCGAACAAACGTGAAATACAAGATCTTGAGAGTAAATGATTTTGTAAATTGCTTGCTATTTCTAATTATAAAACCAAGCGTTCTGGAGGCAGAGGTCACTAATTGTTGTATGTGAGATTAAAAGTGAACCTGGCATCGAAAGCAACGCCAAGGTCACGAACACGTTCAGATCTACTCAGCACAGTGTCATCCAGTGAGTAGTCCTGCTTTATCAGGTCATTCTTCCTGCTAAAACCGACCAGGTTGCATTTTGATACATTGAGAGTCAGTTTATTGACCTCACACCAGGTGTTAATAGTGAGCAAGTCAAGCTAAAGTTTTTCACAGTCTTCAATACAATCGATTCGCTGAAATATTTTCAGATCATCTGCATATGCTAGTTTATGACATTTAATGCTCTTAATAAGATCGTCAATGAAAATGAGTGCAAAAATTCTGTTTCGGTATTGTGGATAAAATTTTGTTTAGTTTTAATGAATATGAGAAAAAAGAGAGGCCCCAGGTTAGACCCCTTAGGAACTCCCGAGCTTGCAGTAAATGATGGTGATCTAAATCCCTCATATTCAACAAACTGTACACGACCTATCAGATATGATCTAATCAGGGCAGCAAGTCTATGAGATATGCCAAGGTTCTTGAGTTTGGTAAGTAATATGAAATGATCGATTTGGTCAAACGCTTTTTGAAAATCGGTATATATTACGTCAACCTGGCCGCGTGAATTCAGTCACTGCGATAATGAGGATAAATTGGTAATACACAGTGGCGGCTCGTGACTTTTGAGTAAGATGGTGCCAAAATATAATTCTTTAACCCGCAAAATTTTGGGGTGTCACGCCCAATTTTTACTCAAAAATCGTTGAAAAAAACACGCTTTTCACGAGCGAACGAAGCGGATTTTGAAAGCTTTTTGGGGTGCCACGCCCAAATTTTTACCCAAAGACGTTAAAAAACGCACATCGGGCAACCATTTTTTGATGGCTCATTGTAATTGTAATTTTAAAAAATGGACGGATACTTTTTTATTATATATCTACTATTTTTTGCGTTTCTAACCCAAGTTTTGCCACGAAACTAACACTAATCCCTTCTATACCAAATTTTGCCAAGAAAGTACTTATCAAAAAGTTCTGTTAAATTAATTAAAATAAAAAAAAACACAACATACCCCCAGAAATTGATGCTGAAAGTACTTGCAGTTTTCATAAAGGATTTTACCATAAGTCAATTTACAAAAATATTACACAAAATTGGTCTATTCTTAACAGTAATCATTTTAGTTCTACAGTTTCCGATATATGAAGTCCATCCTTTTTTCTTTTTTGGTTGCAAATGTTTTTCTGCAGACAGCATACCTAAAGCGTGAATATGTGCAAAAGGTTTCACTAAAAGATTGGTTATTTCATTTATTTTAAACGTTAATTCACAAGTAGAGTCAAACCGATCTCTTTTACTTATCGAAACGCGGCCCGAGCCATTGAATCAGGTGGCCCCGATTTACGGCTAAAGTCGCCATCTCAGCATACATCGTCGTGATCTCATTTGACCTTTCCATGGCAATTTGCTGTTGAAGACGAGGCCGCCGAGCGTTTGGCTCGGAGCCCAATTATCGGGGAATCATTACATTTCAGAGTCTATAGATTATTATTGTCCGTTGGGGATATGATGAATATTATTTATTTATTAGATACGTTTTAATTACGGTTAAATAATATATATTAAAATAGAAAAATATCTTTGACAGTTAAACTCGAAATATTAAGAGTCGCTCGGTGGTGCCATGGCCCCTTGTCCCCCTTATGACGAGCCACCACTGGTAATACATGATCTACGATCGATGAAACCGCGTTGGTCTGTGGAAAGCATATTTCGGATATTCCTTCACCAAAAAGATCGGTATACCATCAACTCCCGCGGTCAATTTATTTTTAAGTTGCTTACTTGCTTCAATAATGTCATCCGCAGTCACACCCGCAACGTCTATTAGGTCAGCATTAGATATACATATTTCTGTGTTATCGTTGGGAGCGGGAACCATGGAAACGTTGCGACGGTAGTCCGCGAATGCATTAACTATGCTCTGCGGAGTATCAAACTCGGTGTCGTCGTCTCTTAGTGAATCTGGAATCCTGGACTGTGCCCTCCTGCTCTGCACAAACGACCAAAAATTGGATGGGTCGCTGGTGACGTTTTGCAATGTATTGTCTATAGGCAGAATCGACCTGCGTTTTAATTAAGCGTCTAAGAGAGTTATATTTATCAAAGTAAAAGTTTGTTTTATGAGACATAAAATCCTTGTATGCTTTCTCTTTTTTCCAAATATTATTAATTTTGTCCCTCGAGAACCATGGTGGAAAATTTCTCTGGCGCTTAATTTTTAGAGGCACACATTTTTCTCAGATATTATTTAGAATGTTATAAGTGAGTCATTTACATTATCCGAGGTGTAAACGGTAGTCTAATTGGCGAAGATTCGATAAGATGCGATTTCGAGATGCGGGATCTTGGAGTGACTTTTGAGTCCAATTAACGTTTAGAAATCACGTTACGGGCATTGCAAATAAGGCTGCAAGAATGTATGGCTTTATTGTAAGAAACACAAGGTCATTTACCGATGAAAATTGTATAAAGCATCTATATGTGACTCTTATTAGAAGTATGTTGTAGTATGCATCAATCATTTGGAGTCCCCATTATTTGTGTCACAAATAGGACGTTGAGAGAACAAAGTTCTATGCTATATGTACTATAAGGAGCGGGGGGATTATAATGCGTGAGAGATATGAACTACCAATTTTGGAGAAACGTAGAGAGATGCACTGTATATTATACTTGTATAAAATGTTGCACGGTCTTGTTGATAATTCGAATTTTCTGTTAATAATTAATTTTAATGTTCCTACTTATCTTACGAGGAATCCAAACACCTTCTACATCACTGTGATGGTTCAAAGTAATTACCACCTAAACTCGCCTTTATTAAAAATGTGTCTGGCCTATAACGATGTACAGAATGATTGTGATATATTTAGAGATGGTTATATAAAGTTAAAAGCAAAATTGAATGAAATTTTGCAAAAACAGATAATTGTTAAGCTTTACTTTAAAATCCTATACAAATAGAAATAATTATTTTACTGTCTAACATATCTTAAATACCTAGATTAGAATAGTACTTTGTAATATGGTATGTCTCGTTTGTATTTGTACCTGTAAAGTACTGAATAAATAAATAAATAAACCGAACTAAAATAATTTGCAAAAGCATCTGTGTTGCTCTCGGGATCACCATAATCTATTTTCTCAAGCAACATCTCTCCTGGCATCCCAGCATGAGCCTTTCTGCTTTTAACGTAATCCCAGAAATTATGGGAACCAGGAGGGATATTGCCCCCCGCCCCAATCTGCCCCGAACCCTACGCTTCCGAACAGCCTGATCCAAACAACCATACAACAAATCGTAAAATACCTCCACTGAGGCATTCACGTCCGAACACTGTAACAAGGTCACAACTCTTGTGATGATATTAATCCATAAAGCAAATTAAAATCTCCCCTAGCAAAATCAAATTTATGAACTGACTTATAACCAGCATTTTGCCCTCTACTATTTTCAATCTTTAATAAAAAATTTAAAGCAGTATGATAATTATCTTAGGATACCAATGTATTAACGGATCTGAAAGCCTTTGTTAAGGATATATTCGATATGACTAGATCTAAGTACCTATTTAATACGTTCGGAACATGATTTACATGGCTTAAATTGTATATATTAAGAAATTGCTCGTAACTAATTAATGCTACAGTTTGTGCATGGGTAATTTGGCATGTTAAACTCTCATAATCAATAAATTTGCTTCCTGAGTAAAAATTTGGTCAAACAAATTAAAACAACGTTAATATAGCTCTACGTTTGAATTAGGAGAAATGTATACAACTGACAAGGAAAAAATTTTTTATAACGAATTTTTAACAATAATTCAAATTCGAATTCAAATTATTTTATTCATGTTAATATACTTACATAATACTACATACATACATACATACGTCAAGACTTAAAATTGGTAAAAACAATGTTCACTGGACAAGATTTGAAAAAAGAATACTAAACCTGTACTGTACAGTCTAAAATAACAGAATGCTTAGGCGATACATTGTTATTGATTGAAGTTTCGCTATAAATCGCAATTGCAGTTGCTTTTTTCGGTTATACGATCAGTTGCGTTTTTTGTTGTGTTACAGGTGCGGGTGAGCGTTGTATTATATACCGCCGGCTAGAGAAAATTTCGCCGGTTTTATTTTGTAAAACTGTGCAGTCTCAGATTATTGAATAATCCCCTAATAAGTCTAATAAACAACCTTATCTCTGGAACGTTTATTGTAAACGTTGTCTATTTTGCGGGAATGATGAACGCCTGTTTAGCAGTAAGAGTAACAATGGCTTGTTTCGAATAAGCAGGTCCGGACTTTATTTAGTTATTCTTTAATCTTTTCTAATAGTCTGCCGTGTTAATGGTGCGACTACAATATTAAATCGGCATGACTAACTGTAAAATATGTAAAACAGACGATTGTAAGGTGTCATTGTGGCTCTGCCAACGATGTGGTGATAAATATTGTTCATTGTGAGCTAAACTCAGTGCATCGGAGGTGAGACGTATGGAATTAAATCTAAAATCAATGGTAAAATTTCTCTCTTTGCTGACGACACAAGCATAACTTGGAGTGATTCTAATACTTTCTCCCTACACTCTAATATCTCCAGCGATCTCGTCACAATCAAAACTTGGTCTGACTCAAATTGGCTGTGTTTCAACGTTGACAAAACGGTAGCCTTATCTTATAAAACAACCTTACAACAACCTTTGCTTCTTCACAACAGCAATATTAAATAGGTTGAATCGGCTAAATTCTTAGGTTTGAATATTAGTGCCAACCTGAAGTGGTCCGCACATATTGATTCTTTAACAAAAAAACTTTCTTCTGCCTGCTTTGCAATGCGATCGGTTTCGAAGGAACTAAATCTGTCTACTGCCAGGGTCACTTACTTCTCATTGTTTGAATCTCATCTTCGCTACCGCTTTCCCTTTTGGGGCTGCTGTAACACCGAGCAATTTCGTACCATTTTCAAACTTCAAAAGAGAGCAATTCGTTATTTATTTGGTCTTAATGGCAGAGCTCATTGCGAATACTGCTTAAAAAATATAACATTCTTACACTTCCTGCTTTGTTTATTTTAGAAACAACTTGTTTAATACGCAAATATCGAACCATATTTCCCGAACGGCCACAACATGAGTACCCAACAAGAAATTCGAGTCAGGACATTACCTTCCTTTTACCTCCTCTGAATTAACAAAAAATTCTATTCTTTATAATTCCAAGAAGTTATACAATACACTGCCGCTACATCTTAAATCCATCCCTACATTTGCTAAATTTCGTGAAAAAACGCAAGCTTACCTACTAGAAAGACCTTATTATTCTATAAATGAGTTTTGCGTGAATTAGATTTTGTTTTTTTCCATTAATTTCTTGGGCTTCATGTGCGGCGGTGAAGCATTTTTATATTATATATATTTTTTATAATAGATATAGGATTATCTTTTGACGAATGAGTGATTTTTTGGATATACAGAAATTACACAAAACTAAATACCAAGCTATCAATTTTAGTCATGTTTTGTTTACTTTTACTCGGTATTTTCAACTCTGCAGCCTATGCACATTGTCCGAGTCAAGTTCACCAACATGACCTTCTTTATTTTTCCCAACAGCACGCTTCGCTATAATGTATGTTTCATATTTTGATAACACTGAGTTCTTTACCCTATGTTTTGTGTACTTCCTGTGGATCTAGTTCAACTACTTATTATGTTCTGTAATATAGTTTTTTTTTGTTAAATCGTGACCAATTTCAATTTGAAAATTGCTTGTTGTTCTATTTTTATCGTATATATTATTGTATATATTAAGTTTTGTTTTATTTTGTATTTGCTTTACTATGAGTTTATTTATTTTAATTCGCTTTATCCATAAATTTTATTTGAATTTTTCTGTGGCAATAAAGCATACTTGACTTTGACTTGAAGAAGTTGCGTGTCCTTTGCTTTTATTGTGATACCTGCCGAAATAGAATCAGGGAACCTAACCCTGATGTAGAAATACCACGGAACGAATTGAAAAAGGAGATCATGGAAGAAATTCAAAGTATTAGTTTTGCGGTAATTATTGATGAAAACAGCGCCAAATTCGACAGATTCATGAAGGAAATAACGCAATTGAGTAGTCAAGTGCAGCAGCTGATTAAAACTCAATGTGATGTGGTTAAGAAATTCAACCCAAATTGGATGATATCGAAAACAGAGCGGAGAAGGCAAAATTAGATCGTAACGAGCCACAGTCGTTTGCTGGCGCCGTTAAGAGCAGAAACCAAGAAACTTCTCTCAAAGTGTCACGGCTACCAAAAGTGAACAAAACATTGCCATTCAATGTATAAAAGGCGCCAGTAAGAGAGGAATGGTTCTTAACCGCCCGTCCAGAGAAGAAGCTGGAAACATAAAAAAAATATTGCTGAAAAACTTCCTAAAAAGTATGATGTTAAAAACAAATATGATACCCACACGATTTTTGCTGTCTTGTCGCAACATTCACCTAATTTTATTACTACATCTATTCGCTGGTCCGACTATAGATTTTACCATGCCCTTGTATTGTATATTGCTTCCTATATATTTCCCCGGAAGTCCAAATAAAATATTAAAATACAAAAAAAATTAGGGAATGTGAATTGTAGGTACATATTATATTCCTTGAATTTTTTGAAATTTTCATTGTCTCTGCAAGATATACCTACTTGCAATAATTTTATAGTAACGAGACATTTTTATAAATAAATAGTTACTTACCGATTATTGTCCGACGGAAATCTAAAAAAATATAAAGAAGAGATTTTGGAGGTGTTAAGACACCCAACAACTGCACACAGTAATGCACTCATTTTCACAAATCCGACTCTGTTCTGAACACTCAGCCTACACACGAACGACTGATTACACTAAAACGCTCCACACGCTGCCGGATTTTCGGCGGCCGGCTAAAAATATTTGGGGGTGTGGAACTACTAGTTTGTTTATACTATGGTACTAACAACTTGTTAGCACTTGCGTGAATAATAATCCGGGTAGCTTATCTGTAACACACCGCGACGGTTTCTAATTAGTTCAGATGCTCGCGAAATTTAATAAGTTTATCGGAGTTGAATGGTAAAAATTAAGACCGGCGCTGCAACATACGGCGAGCAATTCATATCGCTTTTCTATGATAATCAAGGAGCTTATCTAGTATAGTTAGAATTTAGTCGAATATGCAAATATGGAATTCGAGCCACGTATGCGTTATCTAATTTATTTAAACTCTTGACCGTAAAATATATTATTTATGAGTGTTTTTTTTTCGGGAAACGTTCTAGATTATATTTACGTGCTGAACCTTTTTATAGAATTTAATTATATTTATGTATTTACCTATGAAAATATGTTTTCATTAATTAGCAGATGTGGTACGTATATTTCTTAGGAACCTGTTAAGCATTATTACATTTAATTATATCTTTTTATCTTATTGTTGGTAGTGTCACAGAGGCGTACGAGAGGTTTTTAATCGGATTTATGCAGCGACTAAAATTTGGTTTGGGGGTTAAGATTTATTACCCCCCCCCCCCCCCACTCATGTGGCCAAAATCTTGACAGATGACGGCCAGGAATTGCGAATGGATTGATCGAAATTTAATGTGCGGATCAAGTGCGGGGTACCACGCCTCTAAATTGCCCAAGTCGCCTATTATTTATAGATAACATCAGGTCAGGATTATGTGGGATGCGTCAGGCGGTCGCGGATTGGGAGTTTTTGGCGGACGGGGTTCGTAAGACGTAAGGTGGCGGGGTACCACGCCCCGAAATATGCTATAGCCTCCACTGCGGCGGTGGGCGCAGAAAGCAGAAACTATCTACTAGCGTGTTGTCATCTTGGCAGACCACTCTAATGATTTCACCAGAGTAAATGCACAGACGGAACGCTGGTGGCCTAGCACTATTAGCGGACAGTAGGATTTTGTCCAGCTCGTCCGTCATCATAGAGAAGTTCTGATCAACTGTGGCAACCCTGATGTAACTCACGGCTGGCTCTTTGTATCCAGTTGGGATTACTCCATCAGATCCGCCGCCTTGCTTTACGTGTTTAAAAGTTTTGAGCGTGGATTCTGTGGAGCCTTTTCAGTAGGTATATATAGCCGGTTCACGGGCCTCCGCCGCGCGGAGGGATGCGCAGTAGCAAAAATAGCTCACGTGGGCTACATCATATTTAAGGCGTGGTATCGGACATTTGACGTTTGATAAATGACGGTTGAAAAATAACAGTTGAAGACTTGCACAATGACAAACATGACCGACCTGGGCTACGTCATATTTAAGACAGACTCGGCCATCGTCGGACGCTCCGATTCGAATTCTTGTCTATGTAACGATTATTTAACATCAGAGCAATCATAAACGTTTTTAGTATCGTATAATACCTAGCCTAGTAACGTACTGTGAAAAATGTCTGAGAAGAAAATAGTTTCTATCGATATACAAGGTTTCCCATGCTCGGGAGGATTTATTCCTAAACAGCTTGCTATCTATGATGGAGAACGAATTTGTAATTTACTATTCAAGCCACCTTATTGCAAGCAGCTATTGAGAGAAGAAGATCTTAAAGTAGTTACATATTTAGAAAATAACCACCATGGCTTACTTTGGGAGTCTGGCTTCATTGACTTAAACGATCTACAAAAAGTTTTACTGGATATGCTAAAAATGTATGACAATCCAAAAATAATGATCAAAGGCGACGTAAAGATGGGTGTTATAAAGCAATTTATTGATGTGAAGCAAATATTCAACGTCCCTATGAAGAGTGAACCAAAGTTGTCTAGATTTAAAAAAACGCCAGAATGTTGTTTTCACAAAAATAGTGGCATTTGGCATTGTGCTTTAAACAATGTTAAACTATTATATAATTTTAGATTCTGTATTTTAAATGACATGTGATTAACAATAATGATAATAAACCAAACAGAAAAAAATGTTTTTTTTATTTACTTTCGTATCGTGAAAAGCTAGTCTATACTAAGAAATGAAACACAAAATACATGGTTATATGCATTTATTAAGCATCCATACTGCAGAGTTTATTTACATCCTCAACAATTTTATGTGGATTAATATGAATATATTCTAACATATAATAAGATAAGTCGGTAATATTTAAATTACAATACTGTTTGATTATATCTAAACAATTATCTTCAGTCATACTAGACACTTTTACATATGTTAATACATCATCATAAAAAGTCCTTAAATCTAATTCCTTAAGTAATCTTAACTTAAAACATACTAATTCATAAATATTTAAAATATCTTTCAAGTCATCTAAACAAAGACATAAAGTAGTCATAGTTTCTGAACTTTGCATTCTAATCACTACTTCGCCTAATAACTTAAAAGCATCCAAAATAAAAGTCCCAGCACCATGACAATCATTTTTGAATTTATAATCTGTATCAGCAGCAGCAGCCTCCTCAACGATTAAGTTACAGCAAGCAACAAAGAATGACCAGTCAGGATCGGTGATAGATATAGATATTTCTTCTTCTGGGAGATTCAATACTTTACTCGTGATCCTGACACTGGGAAGCAAACCTCGTGCAATACTAAGCCCTACAACAATTTTAAAGTTCTTGATAGAATAACAGGCTTCAGCCAAATATTTGGTTTCTTTCTTGATATCTGAATTAGTTCTAGCCACCATACGATTAAACTGCCACTCCCAACATGGTGACGAATAGGATGAGTTTGTACCAAAACACACTTCCTCCATTACATTCTCGATATCTGAAGATGGTATGGAACTGTAGCTTGACATGACTTCTAAACAGATGTTTGTGCTTAACTAAAAATTATCTCTTAATAGCGGGCTTATATAGGGAAATTTCCCACCATATTTATTATAATGGTTGAACCGTATTTATATTTAATTCCAGAAACAAGAGCTTGGCTAAAGACCAGCCGCTATCTCTTTCCTTAAACTCACTCGCTTTACAGGATAAAATTTGTTGAAACTCTGTAAATACTTCCCCTAGATCTGTATTTTTGGAAATAAATACATAGCGTGAGTTAAAGGATTTTATATCTGATGTTTTTTGAGAAGCTAATAGATATAATCCAAATAATTCCATATTTACTTTAAGATTTAAATGGTCTGAAAGGCCCTTTTCTATTAAACGAATAATTTTAGGTTTAAGTTCCTCCAAATATAACATCACATCCATAGGATGTAACTTGGTAGAAAGTCTATAACTAATCATCCTATTTTTGAATGCAGTTTTAACAATTTCAACCCCTGCTTCTAGCTCAACACAACATCTATCTTTATGTTTATTACTAAGTCTATGCGAATGAGAGGAAACATTTTCCTTGCACTCCTTACAGAAGAAAGACATTTTTTAAGACTGAGGGGAAAACGCTAGAATATTAATATTTATATATAATTTATTATACAACATCTTTGGAACCGTCAATCCAACTATTATAAGATTTATCGAAACCAAGCCACTTCACAAACATTTTATTACCCTTCTTTTTCAAAATCTGTTCTATTAAGAAAACATTAGGCTGTTTAGTTTTTTGTAGTTCTTCTTCATAAAAACAACCACTTATAGGCTGCCCTCGAAAATCTTCTAATATATAAGTTGTTGGACTTGTGATTTTTACTTGAGATATTTTAAACAACTCGGTAGTCCAATTTGGAGTATATCCTTTTTGAAATATATGTTTATATTTACTTATTCGAACAACATCACCCACTTTGAATTTTTGTTTTCCAACAACTTTAATATGGCCAAAAATAGAATCTAATAGCTTTTTCTCCTTCGATTTATTAACATCTTTCGGCCGCATCTGAATCGTTCTATGCCTTGAGTTGTTGTAAGTATCTGTAACTTGTTCCAACAAGTTTATCCACTTGTGGTTACCATTTAATGTGAATAGTCTAAACAGTTTCTCCTTTATAGTTCGAATTACACGTTCTGCAATAGATGCTTTTAAAACACTAAATGTACTATAGTGGCGAATTCCATATTTTTTCATAAGATTTTGAAATGAATCATTATAGTATTCTTTGCCGTTATCAGACACAAGTTTTTTTGGGATTCTCTTCGATGTTTTCAATATATGAGCCATCGCCTTTGAAACATCTTGAGCAGATTTAGATTTTATGGCTCGAGTCCAGAGATATTTCGAAAAACAATCAATTACGACTAGTATATACTTATACCCATTATTTTCACGAGAATACTGATCGAGTTGAGCCAGATCTGTGGCAAAGGTATCATCCAAACCATATTGAATAAACCTTCGTCTGATAAATTTTTTTCGAGCAGGACGATGAAGTTCTTTTACTACTTGCTCTCTAGCGTTCGGGGCTGTAGACATTCTTGAACTGAATATAAATGTCTACATCAATGTTTTTTATACTGAATTCTACTTTATATTTACTGGTGTATTATGATATCCTTTAAGTTTATCCAAATCAACAGTAATGGGTTTTAGTGCATCAGCTATAACAGTAGCTGCTATACCTTTCACCATGGTTTTTTCCAAATGTGTATAATCCAATTTTGCTTTTAAAATTTGGGTATTTTCTTTTTTGAGTTTATCCAATTCAGTGGAAATAGGTTCCAATGCATTAGTTACTGGGATATTAAGGAAATCCTTTACTCGAATTTCTAGTTGATCAAAGTCATGCTTCAACATCTGAATAATATCTTTCTTGGTAGCTTCAAATGTTTTCTCTATAACCAAAATTCCCTCGCTAATATTCTTTATGCTGATTTCTACTTTGTCTATTCGATCTTTGAATTTTTCAACATCGCTTTCAAATTTATCGTCAATATTATTAATTCCCCCACTAAGAGTATGAATAGTCTCGTTTAAGCTTCTAATAATATCACGAAGCTGGCTGGCAGTAGAATCAACATAATTTTTAGTTGACGCATCATTTCCATCTGTAGGTGCTTTAATATTACATAACCTACGATTTTCAATATTATAATCGCCGTCACTAGTGAAGGATAAAATGGATTGAGAACGAACAACTTGTGTTTGTTTACGAGTAGAAGACAAAGAATGACCAAACTTGTTCATGGTTAAAACTATAATGAGGAATTATACATGTAACATCTTATTTAATACGTTCCAACACATCCAACTCTACGAGTTCTTCTAAAATACTCATGATCTCGTTCAAATGATTTCCGTTTCCTGCTTGGCGTGACGCATCGAGCTTTGCAAGGCGATCGACTAACTCATTCACATCGTCATAGTAAACATACTGTTTTGGTTTCTCATTATATTCCATTAAAGCAGCACCACTAGATTTAGTATTTGATCTAGTTCTGGCCTTGGACGGAATTTTGCTTCCTGAAGGAGATTTATTACTGAATGAACCACTTCTAGTTTTAGCAGCTTCCGATGCTGCAGAAGTCGGTAGTTTAATCAATGGCCTTACAATGTTTTGATATTTTGCTGAATTAGTTCCTTTTATTTGTCCGCTTGGACTATAATTCCTCCTATGAACATTTGTTCGATTTAAAATATCTTTAAATTGTAGAGCATCTGTTTTTGTATTATATTTGGGATTTTTAAAAAATAATAATTCGTATAATCCACGTGTCCCCGGATATTCAACAGCACCAACCTTAATATCACCATTAGGCATGAAATCTACTACCATCCGATGTTTGATCGTGTTGTAGACCATATGCATGATCGATCTGATCAGAATCTTTGAAATATTTATCAACAAACTCTCTTGATATTTCTGGATATTGCTCTAAAAATTCTTTATATGCATCGCTTCTTTCAATGATAGATTTTTGAATGTCATCTTTTAGCTCATGAATAGGTTTATTAAAAACGTCATCCTCATCCTCCTCCTCGTCTTTTATATAATCCTTTGATGTACCGGATACTAATTCGAGTGGTAGATATTTGGGAGTACTGGTTCGAGTTGATTCGAGCTGATGAGGTTTTAGAAATTCATATGTTTCCTTTATCTGGGTTTTTGGTATTTTAGGCACTTCATGCCTCTTCAGTTTTTTCTCGGCATTCTCCACAAGCTTATTCAGAGGTTCTTTTATAGGATTCAAAATCTTGTTGAGAGCCTCATCTTCTTCAGAACGCTCCAACTTTAATGATAAATACTTTTTTCTAATAGATCTGGCAGTATCATTAATCCTCTTCTTAATATCTTTATCGAATTTGCTTAAGACAGGTGGCATGATAGCCAGACAGGACAGGTCAACCAGGACAGGTCAGACAGGGTATACAGGATAGGTCAGACAGGGTAGACAGGTCTGTTTCAGCTGTAAAAGCCGTCTAAAAACCTGTACATCGACCTGTATAGCTGTATATAGACCTGTATAGGCTGTTATAGCAGATAACCAAGTATTACACACACCAGAGATGTGTTCTCAATCAGATCACGACTTATACTGATAATTATCATTAGCTTAAGGTATTATATAGGTATCGAACTTGTTTCTATATCTACCTTTACGAATATCATCATCTTTAACTATTACTAGAAATCCATATTTATCCTTCCAAGTCTCTGAACAAATATTTTTTAAAATATCCATCGACATATCGGTGTTCACGTGATCGTCATACACATGTTTGAGATTCATATCATCTTGTTTAAATAATACCAACATGTTTGCATTATCTCGAACTAACTGCTTAGGTATTTTCGAATATGTTTGGCATAAATAGAATGAATCAATCGAATTATGTCTTCCCATACAAAAATAATTTCTTATTTTATCCTGCTTCTCACAAGCCACATCGTCGAATATGAATACTGATTCAGGTTTGCTATGTTCGGGATCTATTACAGTATCATTATCACTATACCCATAAAACCTAACACCCTGTACTTGCTTCAAAACTTGTTCGAGGAATTTATACTTATCTTGATATAAGGACTTTGAATATACATATACGTTTTGAAATCTTAGCCCATTTACGTCGGTTAAGAGACTTAGCATAACATTTGTTTTTCCGCAATTACTTGGGCCATAAGTGATAGCACGTATCGTATCTGGTAGGAGTTCACTATGTCGTTTTCGATTGTTGATCTTCTTTACATCAAAATTGGTTATATTAATATTAAGTTTCTGGTTTTCTTTTCGCATTTTATATAAATAGTGTACACCCTGTCGTGTCGTTAGTAGTAATGAATGTGTTGAGGGGTGAAGGTCTCTTAAATAGGACAATCAACAAACTTCCTTTTGAGCTACATCTGCCAGGATATTCGTATTGCGGTCCAGGCACGAAACTTGAAAAGAGATTAGCACGAGGTGATCTTCCTATAAATAAGTTGGATAGTTATTGCAAAGACCACGACATTGAATATTCTAGAAGCGACGATCTGAATAAACGTCATCAAGCAGATAAGGTCTTGGAGAACAGAGCTTGGGAACGAGTTAAAGCCAAGGATTCAACTTTCGGCGAGAAGAGCGCAGCTTGGTTCGTTACATCTGCAATGAAAGCTAAACGCAAGATGGGTATGGGGTGTAAAAAAACGTTCAAATCCTGTGTTTTAAGTAAAGTGAAGAAACATGTAAAACATTATGGAAACGGCTCACCTAAAGATAATATAAAATTAGCACTTAAAGCTGCACGAATGTCTATTAAACAAGCTGGAGGACGAGGAAAAGTCAAACTACCAAGAGTTATTCGAGTACCTAAAATTAGTGGCATTCTTCCACTCATACCAATTTTTGCAGCATTGAGTGCTTTGGGCGCCTTGACTGGTGGTGCTGCAGGCGTTGCAAAAGCTGTAAATGATGCCAAATCAGCCACAGATAAACTAAAGGAATCTCAAAGACATAACCAAACGATGGAAGCCATTGCTTTAGGCAAGAAAGGTAATGGTTTATATCTTGCAAAACACAAGACAGGCTATGGTTTGTTTCTCAAGAAGATGTCAAAAAACTCCCAGTAAAGCTACCTAGACGACCATTGACTAATATAGACATCGAGCGATATGCGAAATTATTGAACTTGGTTAATTTCCGAGGAGTATTTATGCGAGATACTTTACCAAAAATCCCAAAGAAGAACGAATGTGGTGTAATTAATCTTGATTCAGACAAAGGATCCGGAACACACTGGGTAGCTTACAAGAAGATTAATAATAAAGTAGTTTACTTTGATAGTTTTGGAGATTTAAATCCTCCTAAAGAAGTTGTTAATTATTTTAAAAAATTTAAAATATTCTTTAACCATGATCAGTATCAAACATATAACACATATAATTGTGGCCACCTTGTATTATCATTCCTTTTCAATAAATCAGTATAAAACTCATGTTTGTTTGTTATTAATCTAGTCATGTCGCAGACGTTTACGCTGAAAGGTCGATCTAGCTGTTTGAGCGTTGATATTAATCCTCCAATCGAGTTAGATAACAGATATACATATTCTGTGGCGCTGATATCACTCAGTACTTGGAACTCGATTCCAAGCATCGAACCAGGACGAAATAAGTTGTACTATTCCATTAGCGGAAGGAAAAAAGTATTGGAGATTCCAACAGGATCTTACGAGGTTTCAGATATTGAATCTTGGTTACTGTCGGCTTTGGCTAAAGATCAAAAGGGAAAAACTCTCATCTCTTTAAAACCAAATAATAATACATTAAAGTGCGAGCTGAAGTGTGTTTACGACGTGGATTTCCAGCCTGAAGGTGCTGAACGCTAATATACGTCACGAATCAGATCTCCCAGTAGAAATAGTACAAGTAGTTACCATAAGAATAGAGTGTAATATTATATCTGGTTCTTATTATACCAGCATCCCGTCGCATACATTGTACGAGTTTACGCCGTCTGTAGATCCTGGGTACAGTATAATTATTGAGCCTAGAAACCTGATTTACTTACCTGTAAACAGGTCCAGTATCGATAATATTACTATAAACATATTAGATCAAGAGGCAAGACCTGTTAATTTCAGAGGTGAAGAAATCGTTGTTAGCTTAGAACTTAAAAAATATGGGTCTAGTTTTTAACCAAAAAGGAAACTATTTAAATACCAACACTGCTTCCATAACCTCAGTCAGTAGACAAACGTCAGAGCAGTCACTCACCTGGAAAAGTTTAGCGCAGCTACATCCAATCGCAAACAATTATGGATATCGTATCAGAAAAACTACAAATATTTCACCCAGTCAGCGTAGATGAGTCTATATCTCGAGAAGAATGGCATACATATCACCCATTCACGAAATCATTTAACAACAGCGATGAGATAGAAATAGTTATCAACCAACAAGATATTTTTATGGATATTAGTCAAGCTGAGATTTATATAGAAGCAAAGATTACTGAAGAAACTACAACAGGAAAGACCGGTTCTTGCTCTCTCACAAATAATGCAGGTGCTTTCTTATTCGAATCCATAACCTATGAATTAAATGGTAAAGAAATTGAAAAAGTACGTGATCCTGGTATTACTAGTACTGTTAAAAGCCTTTTATGTCTTAACGAGCATGAGAGTAAAGCGTTGGATATTTCAGGATGGTGTTGGCCAGGTGGAGTGATAAAATCCTCTATTCCAGCATCTGGAGAATTTAACTTACTCATACCGTTAAGCTTTTTCTTGGGTATATTTTCTGATTATACAAATGCTATTATGGGCAAACAGAAAATTAAACTAGTTCGAGCTAGAAATGATGATAACTGTTATGTCAACGCTACTGGAGATAAGAAAGCTACCATATCAATTTCAAACATCGAACTAAGAGTTAAGCACATATACCCCAACGATTTATTAAAGCTAAAACTGTTTGAAGAAATCGCTAAAAATAAACCAATATTTATGGGGTTCAGAGGATGGGAAATCCATGAGCTACCTGCGCTAAGAAATACAAAGAGAGATATTTGGACTGTTAAATCCATGTCTGAGAGAGCTCGATATGTTATTGTATTTTTCCAGAAAAATCGTAAAGACAACCCTAAATCCGATATTACGTATTTCGATAATTTAAATATTACATTATTATATTTAAATTCCGAGGTTTATCCATATGAGTCACTCAATCTGAATTTTGGAAATAATCAGTTTGCAGAACTGTATAGAATGTATACCGAATTTCAAAAATCTTATTTGGGAAAAACTCTCAGCGAACCATTATTGGATTTTACTGCTTTTGTAAATAGAACTCTGTTTGTAATTGACTGCTCAAAACAAAACGAGGCTCTTAAAACTAGTACTATCGATGTAAAGTTAGAGTTTCAGAGTTCGGAGAATTTCTCTGATGATACTCGAGCGTATTGCATCATTGTACATGACAGAGTTTTGGAATATTTACCTTTATCAGGTAATGTTCGAAACCTGATTTAATCAGTTTACAACAAACCTTGATAAAATGAAGTTCTTAGTCATAGACGCTCAAGGTTATTCTATCCCCGATTTTCATGTTAAAGAACTTTCTATATATGATGGCAAGCAAATAAAAACATGGATTTTTAAACCAAAAATATTATTTCGAAATTTGAGTGAGTCACAAAGGAAAACTACGCAATACGTATTTTTAAATATTCACGGTATACATTATAAAACAGGAAATACTGAATATAATCAACTTAATCAGATTCTTTATCGAGAGCTTCAAGACGTGGATACTATTTATGTTAAAGGATATGTAAAGAAAGATTTTTTAATTAAAGCCTATTCTGAGATGTGTTTAGAAACACCTAACATTGTTAATTTGGAATTTTCAAAGGGTGAAATACCTAAATTAGAACGTAGTGATTCAGCATGTATACATCATAAACTTAAAATTTGTTCTTGTAGTGTTAAGAATGTTGTTGTATTATATGATTATATTGCCAGCCTTTTACCTCAATAAATACTTTTAATCAAACTGTGTGTTTTAATTGCGTAAAAAATAGATAAATACAACTGATCTCAACATTTAGGCTCAGTATATCTTTAGATTATGTCGAGTACACTACTTACGAGAATTCATAAACATTTAGAAAATCTTGTATGTGTGAAAAAAGATTTAGTGTTTTACGAAAATAAGAAAAAAATATTTTCCGACTTTAAAAAACTTAGTATGGAATCAAAGTGGAGCAAGGTGTTTGAAACAACTTCGAGATCTGGAAATCAAACAGAATCTAGTGATGCTAGAAGAATAGCTCCAATGCATGTTTTTCGAGAGTTAAATATTGATGATATTATAAAAGTTATTGCATCAGACGACCAAGTCATTTTGAAGCATGTTGGTGATGTCTCAATTTCTTTCACGCCCGATGAATTCATGGACTTTTTAGCGTTTCTCGAATCAATTAATGATAGATGGTGCGATACAAATTTCTACATTGGCGAATATATCTATATAAGCTACTGGTATGAAGAGGAAAGCAGAGGCCTAACTATTTGCGATATGCGTACTAGAGACTGCATTTCCTCGAATGAGTGTAACATAGATTTAGTTTTAACCTATAAATATGACTTGTATGGATTTATCGATAAACTAGACTAAGAAATAAAATAACTAATTAAACAACAAAATGTTTTATTTCAAACATAAAAAAGTTGTATAAAAATGGTGTATAAAATATAAAAGAGCATACGTCTGTATATATAAAAAAATTACTATAAGAAATAAATAAATATAATAATATAATAATAAATAACTTAACTAATAATAAATAACTTAACTAAACCCATTAAAAACATCGTCTTTGCCAGCCAAAAGAAATAAAATAAAGAAAACTGTTAGATCAGTCTTGGCCCTTATGGAATTTCCGATGATTCCTTACTCAATGCTATATCACGATGGCCTATCGCAAGCGTGAACTCGGACCCGTTAATAATGAAGCGTTTGTCGTCCGCGTAAGACAAAGCTACTTTATTTTTCAGTTCGACATACATATCGTGTTGATGCGAACGGAACGTATTCATCTCGCGATGAATCCGTGTGCCCGCTACGTCAACAGCAGTCTTGTAGTCTTCAAGACTTAGCTCTTTTTTAGTGACGCAGTCAGGCACACCTTTTGCTTTTTTGGTTACGTTACCTTCCACATTAACACAATACGCCTTCGCTCCGGTTCCAAAGAACTCCCGCACGATTTTACCTGCATACTCATCTTTCATTCGACCAATGATTGATTTGTTTACAGGAAGATCGTATGGGTTATCCTCTGAGTAATTAGATGTGTCGAATCTATCCAAATTATCACGCATATCGTCATAGAAATTTTCTGTTTCAATATTTAAAATAAGAGAGTCAGTATCAGTGTAGAGTAGAGTGCCTTTATTCCCGTATTTTGGTTTAATATAACTATACAAAAAGTCGTACATGATCGTTTTGGATATATCCAAGATGGCGAATCCCACGTATATGGGCTTATCATATGTGACTTTCTGTTTAGTCATTTGAATAGCTACTAATTTTTCGCTGTAAATCTCGACGTTTTTGAAATGTGGTTTTGGCATCCATGCTTCGGCCCCTAACTTTCTACCAATATTTTCCCAATGGGTAATAAGTTTAACGTGTACTCTTTTCTCCGCGTTTTCCATCGTTTTCCCAAACACAGCATTTATCATCAGTTTGAAAAAGTCTTTTTCAAACTTGTTGGTAGCAGCATTTCGTTTTGCTGTGTTTAGGTCAATGTAAATTTTAAGCCAGGGAGATTGATTGAAAGAGAGAACGCGGTGAATTTTTGTGAGTTTAAGGCCATTATTTAAAGCTTGCTGCAAATTTTGAAAATGAATAACGTATTTCGTTTTCGATTGGAAATTTGGGATTAATTTGTTGATTATTAATTTAGAATCTGGTGGTTTGATGGATTCTGGGCAAAAGGGTAACTCGTTATGTGCGTAATGCAATTCATCCGGATACTCTAAATCGACTTCAAAAACGTATCCGGTGTTTGAATTTTTGTCAATTTTCATGTAATCTGAATTTTTAATTTCGTCTTCCGCGAGCCATTTAAAATTACCCGTTGGTAAATATTGTGACATGGCTGCACCATATAAATTGGTTGCATCCAAATACATGAGGTAGGAGCTTGGTTTGGAAGCATCATAATGAGGCATATACTTATTATTTGCAAAAGATTTCCTAACACTACACTGACTGACTCCCCCGCGAATCCCATGTTTTAAGAAGTGTACCATGTCTAGATCCGTTAAAAGCTCAAGCTCTACAGATGTGACCTTGAGAGCTGCGCAAAATGACAGCGCAGGTGCGGTATAAAACTGACACGGATCTAGACCGTATGTTGTGAGGCACACTTCTCTAAAATTCTCAAAAACATCTGCTAATATTAAAACGTCGGATTTTAAGTATAAATCTGAATATTGACTTAAATTTTCGCATTTGAATAAATTCCATACAGTCTGTGCACGCTTGTAATCTTCTTGTGTGATGGCTTCTTTACGAAGTTCATTATAGAAGCCATCAATTGATGGTAGCTTGGTATAATCTAATTTTGAAAACGATGTCACGAAAGAATATGGGAAAACACCCTTCTGTCGAATAAGCTTAAATTCGTCTTCTCGCGGAAAATATTTTCGAACTTCTCGACATTGTGTGGGTTTTAAATTTTGACTTAATTTATCTAAACTAGAGGCCATGAAACGAAAGCTGCCGAGGAAACGTAATTTCAAAAATACCTGCTTTTGCTTACCTTCTCCATATTCGACATTATCCACCAAAATATGTTTGGTAAATGAAATATACTTTTCCTTATTTTGGGGGATAACATCCAATTTCTCGTTTTCGGGAGCTAGTTCTTTCACGAACAGGTGAGAATCGAAGCCGGACATGTTGTGGAAAAAGATGGGAATAAAAAGTGGGACCTTGAAATTTAGGTTGCATATAGAGTGAGCCGCTCCTCGAAATTTTCCTGTAAGATGACAATGATCTCTCACTCTTTCATCTTCCGGCTTAAATGGTTTCTCGCAAATGTGACAATCCTTAGCATCACGAAACTCTGCCTCTTGTTCAATGCTCATAGGAAGCATTGGCACAATATTTTTTAAAAACTGGTTATAGATTGATTTGCAATCAGTCTCTAACCACTTTACGAAAACTTTGTGTGCGTCCTCCCCCCTAAATGTTTTGAATATAGAGTGAGAATCGTCGAAATCGCATTTAATATAGTAGGCAAAAGAATAAGGGATGTGTTTATGTGTTCGGACAGTATAGGTCATTTCGGGATCCAGCTCATTTTTCTCTATATTGAGGGGTTTAGAAATAGTCTCGAAATCGGCGTAAACAACAAAAGGTACCTTTAATTTCTTTTCAAAATCGTTAAATTTAAGAATATTCTCAGGAATCTCTTCGCCATATTTATTTTTCTTTAAATTTGTTGTCGGGACTTTGGCTAAAACGTGACCGCAATCGTATTTTTGATGTTCTGTTAATTTTTGTTGAGATGAAAAATATACCAAACACCCATCACACAAGTGTTTAGCATGATCATGTTTGCTTAGTTGATTTGATATTAAGCGAGACATGTTTCTTATTAAACAGTAATGGCTATTTCCACAGTCATCACTGATTAAAAGTAGATTGACATGCCTCGCTTTTCGTGATCTAGTAAAGTGTAAAGGACCTACAACCTCAGTGATATTTCTGCCATTTTCAAAATTTTTATCTAAGCCATATACATTGACGGAAATATCATTGAGTTGTTCAAATTTTGAAATTACTTTAAGTTTAATCGGAAATTCCATACCTGTAAAGTCCAGTTCATTGACAAAACTTGTGTAGTGGTTGACACGGCGCGGGGTTTGTGTCCAATCAACTGGATGCAAGGAAGCCAAGACTGACCACATAAAACATTTTTCGTCTTGATTTTGAATGTTGAGAACAGCCTTCTTCGATTCTATTTCTTTTGGCAGCGGAATATATGACGATGCCTTCACTGGGTTGACCTTATTTACGCATACTTCTAAATGGAGGAGTTGTTGGAGAGTCCAGCCTATAACAAAAGAAAAAATATTGTTTAGAATACAGAACAAAATCAATGATTTAAAATCATTATTTTAAAAATCAAGATAAAAATCATGTAGAATAAGAATAAAATACATACCACTATCTTTTTCCTGGAACTCTGATGCCTTCCTGTCCAAGATAGCTGAAAACTGGATGAACAGCTCCTCCAGGTCTGCCCCTTCGCTCACCGATCGGAATTTTGTGTTGAATGACTTGACCTCCCCCGACTCCTTTGTTTACAGGAGGAACCGCCCGAATAACACCACACCGACTTTGATGTGGCCAAATCTGATGATTTGGGCTCCTACCAGCTTGATGAAATTTCCTTTAAGATGTTCCAGAAATCTCATCACACTGGTGGGATATTGACGTGAAGAAAGCCGGTATGTTGCAACTCGGGCTCGGAATGCAGTCTGTACTATCACGACTGCTTCCTCCTGCACTACACAGGTGTTGGCGATGTGCTGGAGCTCCTCAAGATGTTGTCTCCATCGGGTGATGGAGATCTCCAGATCACAGTTGTCACATCGCCGTGTAGATGAAGTTGAAGGTTCTGAAACAATAAAACATTATTTAGTTAAGCAAAATATTAATATTATTATTATTATTATTATTAATATTATTATAACCTAAAATAAAACTTACTATTGTCCTGGTCAAGTCTAACCCGCTTGGTCATGGGTTGCGGTGGAATATCAGCTGGAGCTTCAAGCTGAGGAGTGGGTTGTGGGGCTCCAGCTGGTGTGTCGGCTTTTCGTTTGGCGACCCTGTGTTTGTCCATAAGATGTCGTTGCAGGGCTGCCTCCGATTTAAGGATCCCTCCGCATTGATTGCAGGTCATGGTTTTAGGCCTACAATCCCCATGGCGGTTCAGATTATCCTTCCTGGTGAACGAGCGGGCGCAAAATTTGCAGACAAACATTTTTTGAAAAATCAAAAAAAAATATGAAATGATATAAAAATTCTAAATCTATTTTCTGATTCGCTGTAAAATTCCCCTTAATTTGATGTGCAACTCAATACATTTTGAAGCGATTTTAAGTTAATAGTATTGAGGACTTTTTAACATTAAAAATGTTTTTGTTTTTCTATTATGGGGTATCAAATCACGAAAAAATCACTTTTCAGTTTTTTCTGCATTTTTGCAATCTTCACCCCCGACTTTCTTTGTAA
>MU183256.1:107726-123389 GCA_016904865.1 Pissodes strobi | reverse complement strand
AAAAAAAAAAAAAAAAAAAAAGATGGCGACTTGAAATTTGGCATAGAGGTAGAGGTCCACAAACCCTTAGAACCTACTGATTTTGGTTACGATCGGTTTATATACAGGGTGTGAAAACAGGACAAGTTATCGTTTTTTGCCATTTTTGACCGTGTAAACAAGGATAATATTCTTTTTTTTATGTGAAATTGAAGTATTCGGTAAGACACGTATTTTTGTTCCATTGCTCTTTTGCTCTAATTGTTATACAGGGTGTGAAAACAGGACAAGTTACCGTTTTTTGGCATTTACAGGCCGCAATTTTGAAGATAGCGACTTGAAATTTGGCATAGAGGTAGAGGTCCACAAGCCCTTGGAACCTATTGATTTTTGTTACGATCGGTTAATATACAGTATGTGAAAACCGGACAAGTTACCGTTTTTTGGCATTTTTGTCCGTGTAAACAAAGATAAAATTCTTTTTTTATGTCAAATGAAAGTATTCGGTAAGACACGTATTTTTGTTCCTTTGCTCTTTTGCTTTAATTGTTATACAGGGTGTGAAAACAGGACAAGTTACCGTTTTGTGGCATTTACAGGTCGCAAGTTTGAAGATAGCGACTTGAAATTTGGCATAGAGGTAGAGGGCCACAAACCCTTCAAGCCTAATGATTTTGGTTACGATCGGTTAATATACAGGGTGTGAAAACAGGACAAGTTACGGTTTTCGGCATTTACAGGTCGCAATTTTGAAGATAGCGACTTGAAATTTGGCATAGAGTTAGAGGTCTACAAACCCTCGAAACCTATTGAGTTTGGTTACGATCGGTTAATATACAGGGTGTAAAAACAGGACAAGTTACCGTTTTTTGGCATTTACAGGTCGCAATTTTGAAGATAGCGACTTGAAATTTGGCATAGAGGTAGAGGTCCACAAACCCTCGAGGCCTATTGATTTTGGCTATGATCTGTTAATATACAGGGTGTGAAAACAGGACAAGTTAACCTTTTTTTGGCATTTTTGTCCGTGTAAACAAGTCCCAACTTTTCTTTTTTTTCGATGTCAATTTATAAGTAGAGGTGAAAGTATGTTAGCATTTTTTGTTGACAACATGGTTACCATAGCAACCAATTAATAATATGTATATCACTAATAAAAGATATAGTATGGTACTTAGTATTGTTTATGAAGCCTAATTTGATACTAAAAAAATGGTTGCTATGATAACCAAAAAAAAGTAAAAAATCTTCACAATTCGTCAATCGTACGACTTAGAGATTTGAAATTTGGTATTTAGGTAGAGATTAAAAAAATAACGATTGACGTTGACAAGTCGGTTACCAGGGCAACCAGTTAGAAATTTATCACGGTAAAATTAGACTAGCGATTGGTAACTCTAATTATAAGGGCTTTCTAATTATAGGTCACGGTACGGATAGGAGCGTGGCAATAATGTGTGACCGAAGGTCATACAAACGAGGCCCTAAGGGCCTCGCGCGTGCCGCAGGCACGAGTGGCCACGCCACTTGTTAATTTAGAAAAGAAACCAACTGTAATTTTTTTTAGGTCGAAAGGATTAGATATTATTCTTCTAAAAATATTCATTTCTCAGAAGAATTATTTAAATGAAAAAATTTATAATGAAAATAGCTCAGAATATAAGATCGGTTCATATATAGGTAGGTACTCGAGTTATATTTTCAGCTCATTACACAATACATATAATAGGTATTTTTTTTTAAACAATTTGCATTCATTCTAAGCACTTAGATTTTCTAAGATTGTTTAAGGTCAAAATTACATGCCCTATATAAGAAACTGTACTATGAAACTTACATAGTGCGAAGGCTTACACTGCCGCATTGTCTGGCAGATCTAAATATTAAGTAGGTACCTAAATACATTGCCATCCAAAAATTTTTACTTTTACATCTTTTGCTTTTGTTCAATTCTGTCAATGGTATATATATAAAAAAATAGAAAACCAGACACATCTGCATTATAAGCAATACAAATAAAAATTCAACTGAACGAGTGGATTCTAAATGAAAAAGATAGTATAGAAAAGGGTGAGGCCTGTGTATGGTTATCATGTTTATTATAATATCTAAAATACAAACGATCATACGGTACAAGTCTAAACCCCATTTTACACACAAAATTACATAATGATTAATGTATTTGTAAGCCCCTCATTTAATGGTATAGGTACTAAATTTTATATTAGTGATGGGCATAACCGAATTATTTTGATAACCGAATTATTTGTATTCAAATAATATTAATAACCGAGTGATTATTTGAATAATCATTCGAATAAATTCAGGTTAGCGATCGCAGCCGGTTAGGAAGGAGGTTCGGCATCTTATTCGTAACTCGTAGCTGCTGTAATTGTCTTATTAAGCATGGCTTAATAAATAAGTAAATAACAATAGAATAAGAGTAAATATTTGATTACGCAATATTATTGAACAAAATATAATAAACAGCATCTTACGATTTTCAATCAAAAATACTTAAACTCCAAAATATGATTCTTGGATGTGTTGATTACATGTAATGAATATAATTATTAAAAATCTACTTTGCAAAAAAGTATTTCTCTCGGGCGATGTATTTATAGTACTATAATAATATTAATAATTAATAGTACATATTATATTGTTATAGTTATATTACGACTTATGTATGCTCCTATATTCTAAATTCCAATATATAACCTAAAAACTAAATAAACGTTAGGTTAGTTTGGGTTAGTTTGGGTTATGTATTGGAAAGCAGGCCGTATTCATTACGAAGAAGTGTAAGAAATAAGAAATATGTGGGGCTGTTGTTAATCGCAACAAAAAATATCGGCCGGCCGGATCAAAAGCGACCGCCTTTTATCTTGATTCTTTGAGGATGTCAACAAATTGCTGTATTTGCACTTTTTAGGCGTTCAGGCGCCGAAAATTGGATTTTTTTTATGATAGGTATGCAATAAAAGTAAATTATGTAATCTTAACTTAATATTCGCTAGTTTTCAACCCCCCCCAAGTTCGGCTTCCACATCCCACAATTCCACATCCTACCGGTACATTTGAAATTTTAAAACTCATCTTTTATTCGAGTTAAAACATCTAAAGTTGCTTCATAACTCATAACTATATTAAAGCCTTGCTTGCTCATTGATCATTCGACGCGAGGCGACAGAAGGTTTGTTCCTTCGTGTTCGTATTTGAATTCCTACGTATCAGGTTCAGGTTATTTTTCATTCGAATACTTGTGGAATGAAAACCGAATAATACAGGTTATTTGAATAACCGAATAACAGGTTATTTTTCATTCGAATAAGCCCATCACTATTTTATATAATATAACTTGCTTGTTTTAGAAGGCAAAAAATATTGCATTTGTACCTCGATTCATACATACATTAAAAACAATAACGTTTTGTACACACATGCTGTACCTACATCAGAAACGAAGCACTTTTATACCTTATGTTCAAATGGACTTTTTTAATAAAATTTTCTCAGGATTAGTCTCTTATTATTTTTCTGCTTAATTAGAATATACTTAGTCACAGACATGTATTGCGCCAAATAATACATTAGGTAAGATAATTTTATATGTACCTATGTATGCCAAAACAAGTTTTTTTTATACTATGTTATATTAACAGTTAACTTACAATACTTATTAATATCCTTTATAGTAGTAACAATGGGCAAAATATGAAATTATTGTGTTTCAAACTTTAAGAAAAGTATGCATTGATGTGCAAGAACTAACCTGAATTAACTCTCCGCTGGGCACATCTTTCAACGTCTTTAATAAGGAACTTAAAAAGTCTTAAGTCGATTTGCTGCAT
Organism: Pissodes strobi; assembly: GCA_016904865.1. Lineage (NCBI taxonomy): Eukaryota > Metazoa > Arthropoda > Insecta > Coleoptera > Curculionidae > Pissodes > Pissodes strobi. The sequence continues at coordinate 119,556 of MU183256.1, read as the reverse complement.
AGGAACACTTTCTATAAGGCATCTATAAAAGAAAAACTATTTTAGTACATTATAATCCACTAAATCCTGTTCTAAGGGATATTTTATATAACGCAATAGATAGGAATATTTTTTTCTTTAGAAAATTTTGAGACACGATGAATTACTTGATTTCAAAACCGACAAGACGAATGTCGTGATTTGAAATTTATTTAATTAAATTTAATATTCATTCAATACATTTGTCATCCTTCCTTATACATGCTTATCAATCAATCAATTAACTATTCACAACTTTCCATAGACACCTAGATGTGCAACATCTGTGTATATGTACAAAATAAACGTTAATATTATGAGAAAGCATACTGAATATAAAAAAGTAGATGTAGATTTATCCTATCCCTATATACCTGCAATTATATTATTGTTATAAAAATGTTCATTTCTATTGCAATATTCTGATTTTCGACAAAAACTACAAAACAAAAGAAGTAAGTAGGTACTTTTGTACTTACCTAGAAAAATCGTAGATAGATAATCGCAATTTACTCAGCCCAAAACAAATAACACAAAATTATTCATTACAACCCAAACACAGACATTTTACAAAGCTTTTTCAAGTTCAGCAATGGCGGAAAATGTAAAAATAATAATCAATAATCAATGAAATATTTGGAATTAGAAACACTCGTCCACGCGGCTCCACGCCACGCCGCCATCCGCCAGGTAACAGCCCTTGGGAATGCACCAATAGAAATGTAGGAACTCCCTCCTTTCAACGTCTCTCGTACGACGCGTAGTAATTTCTTGAAATTCGTCAATCGGCACATTTCAGGCCGGGCGCCATCTACCGGTAAGGCCTTTTTTCAGTTCGAGGTTGAGCAACTATTCGCTGTATAAACAATGCTTTCAGCAAGCCTGGTAGCGCAGTGGTTAGACGCTGCGTGAGTGCAATAATAGTCAACACTTCAGAGGAATCATATGATAAACATTCCCGAAGCTTCGCAACCAAATCCATAAAAGCACGTAGACCCTTGTATGAAAGTTGATTAATCTCATTTTAACTTTTTCGGTATACCTATCCATTTGAGTGTGATAGTTGCGGTTGAGTGACAGAGAGAGATAATTTAATAATTCTCCATATTATCCTGCATACAAGAGGTTTAGAATTTTCTTCATTTAGTTTTGTTGTTAAATGTGCTACATATGCCAATTTAGTTTTCTTTCTGCAGTTGGATATTTCCCACACCGTTTCTCTTTAAATTCTTACACATAAGTAAGTAAAAGTCTAAATGTGAGGTTTCTGAATTCATTTTTACGGTACCTACTTTAAAAAATTGGCAAAACTAGCAGCAGCAACTGGCAAAAAACTTAAAAAATGTATAAACTCATAAATGTAAATAAAAAATATCTCGATGCGCATGTCAAAACACATATGGATGCGTATCACAGAAGTTCCATGTGGATGGGTAAAATTCAATGTGTTCATTTCACGTATACGGAATACGGATATCCGTGATCACGTATACATGTGGACTCAGGCTATCCTCTAAAATGTTGATAATTTTATAGGCTCTCTTTTGTGAGATAGTTGGTCGGTCTAATTAATCTACAGTTTTTGGGAGAGTACTTATATTAGTTTAAGTTACTTTTCAATTCCCTAATCTCTTGTATAGAAAATAAAGCTGTTTAAAGTAAAATATTGTTTTTAGCACACAAAACAAAGAGATTGATTTTTCCACAAAATATGAAAATATCCCATTCTAGAATTATCTTAAATCCCATCATTTTATCAATATATATGTATAAAAGGGGAAATATGCAGCAATAAAAACAATACGACTTCTGTCTAGAATTAATAGTGTCTTCAAATATTAAAACATGCTACTTGTGATAGAAAAATGATCGCTGATCTCTATTTGAACATTTTTATATATTTTAAATTATTTTTTCGTCTGTCAAACCTGAAATATACTTGTTTTTGCCCATTTCCCCTATAACATTTGTGTACTAAATCATCGATATATTATTTTAGAAATTTTTAATAACATATTTGCTAGAACACACACATTCGGGGACCATTTAAACACATTTGTCTAAAACATTTATTCCAACCAATCACATACCACCTTGTTATGTGCAACCAATCTCCAATTAGTCACTGATACTATACTGCTAACTGCAGCCCAAATGTTAAAAATGCAAATGTTTTTTTTCTTGATTTTGACCAGGCTTTGGTTTTGTTTTGTTTGGTTGCGCCCACGGAGCGAGCGGAGGGCTATGCGTAAAACTATTTTTTTTTATCATTGTGAAACCACCAATGTAAACGATTTAACATTTGGGCTGTCGTTAGCCGCTCCTCTGATATGCAGATACACAAGGTAGCCAACAAAAACCGCCTCTAACTTATTTTTTTCTTCTCTTTTGGCCTCTAGCATAGGTAGAGGTCATCCGGCATACTTGCGCTAGTAACTGGAGACAACAGACAACATTTGATCCCAAAAATTTAAAAGAGTACTGTTAACTCTTCAATCATGGCCCTCGGCTCACTTCGCTCGCTCTGGGGCACAACCAAACAAAACTAACGCAAATTTAAAAAAAAAGAAACCAAACATGTGTTGCCACCGACGGGAATCGAAACCGGGTCGCTCGTATCACAAGCACAGAGTCTGACCACTGCACCTGTTGAAAGCAATTCACTGGATCGTGGGTAAAGTGAAAGTGACGTTTACCTTAATGCTTTAAACTGGAACCCACCACTCAGAGCAAAGTATTTTTACTTCATTGCTTTACCGTTTAGAATCCGTGAATATGCGTTCACAATCTCTTATTTTCTACAACATATTAGACATACCCAGTCACAGGGCTTCAGAGTTGCGCACAACACATTTCTTTGTTTCTCAGATGTTTCTCTGTCCATTCCAGCTAATTCTTTGGGTTTTTGGTAAACTTCATTTGATATTTTGAATAAAAAAAGATCATTAAAGATTTTTACATCAACCACATACAAGAATCAGTTCTCTAGATGCTTTGTTCATGATTACTTACAAGTTATTCTTAAACCTATACCTATTGTTATAAACAAATAAAAAACTTGGTCTTTTTTCTTGATTTTGGGCACTAATGTCGCTGCAATCGCGGCCGTGTTGGATTAACCGGCTCGTCGTCGAATACGAGTTAGGAGGTTATATTCTTTATGATAAAATAAGCAGGACATTACACATACCCGGTCACAGGGCTTCAGAGTTGTGTGCATCACATGTCTCTGTTTGTCAGACGTCAGATGTTTGTCTGTTCCAGCTGATTCTTTGGTTTTAACTTCATTTGATAACAATTATTTTTGTAGGTGTAATATGTTTTGAATGGTGGGCAGTGGAATGGAATATATTTCACTGACCACCATTCAGAACATATTACAGCACCTGCCAAATGTTACCAAATAAGGTTAACCAAAAAAAACACGTGTGCACTATGTCCGCATATCTGAAGTGAAACTTCTTAAACTTAAACGCCCTAGCCTACATGTCGTAACAGATTTGGTTAAAAAGTATTTTTTTTTAAATATACTACAATTAACAAAAAGGGAAGGCCTAAATGAAAAAAAAATATTCTTCATAAAAGTTTCGCTTATGTCTTGACAAGGTAATAGGGCAAATCCCATATTTTTGCTTGTAAACTAACAAAGATCACTATAAAATATCGTAATGGATTTTCGTTCCGCTGCCGGCGTGGCCTGTTGCGCACGCGGCCGCGGCGTGCCAGCGCGGCCTCTCGTCGTGTGTCGCGACCTTCAGATGTTACTCCCAGCGCGCGTTAAGGAGTTTCACTTCAAAAACCAAAGAATCAGCTGGAACAGACAAACATCTGACATCTGACAAACACAGACATGTGATGCGCGCAACTCTGAAGCCCTGTGACCGGGTACGTGTAATGACTTGTTTATTTTATCATAGAAAACATAACCTCCTAATCTCGTATTCTTTCTTTCTTTTGGTCTAGGTTGATGGCTTTCCTTCTAGGCAACTGCCAGCTCGATTCCATAAGGACCATGCGTTGTCTGGCTCGCAACCATATCGTGATCCCTGGCTTGTCAAATGAATAGCTGAAGAAGTTCAATGTGCTGTGAGGTCAAAATTTTTAGCAGTATTGAGCAACGTAAAAAAATGGCCACACTGATTCAGATGAAAGAATTGCACTGCAAATGAATGTGGCAAAGAAGCTGCATTATCATATATACCTCTTCCCTTACGAAAGCCCAATTGTTTATTGTTGAATTTTTTTTTGTGTTCCAATGCCCAGTCTAATCGATTTTTGATCATGATCTCCGAAATTTGACCACCGCAGGATGATAATACAATAGGTCTAAAATATTCTGCTGTGGATGCATCCCTATTTGGTTTTAGGAAACTGATGATATTGTGTTTTCTCCAGGAATCTGGGAGTTTTCCTCCAAATAGGCATTTATTAAAGAAATTTAGTAGGATCTGTTTTCCTCTGAGATGCAGGTATTTAAACATGGGGATGCAATGTCATCTAGACCAGGTGCAGACGATTAATGTTGTCATCTGTCAGGAAACGATTATGTTTTCATCATTATTAGAGAATTCCCTTACCTTATTCCATATACATTTAACATTTGAGTCTCTATTTAGAGATTCACAAAACAACAAACTTTTCTCTCTTTTTCCTGCTTAGATTTTTCCTGGCAAATGCAATTTCTTTTGTGGTTATTTAGCGTAGGAAAGTGTAACCGGCCTTATTTGCTAATTGCTCATTCAGCTGATCCATATGCCTAGCTTACACAACGGTTTATATATTTTTTAGATGGTGTGGGTCGAAGTCTTTAGCAGTTAGAGTATAGGGCGCCACTGGATTTTTTTGTTGCACAAAATGTATTAATTATTAAAGCTTCCTGAAAATAAAGTAATAAAATTTTGAAAAAATACCCTATAAATGAGCGTTGTGAAAATTTGTTATTTAGACTAGATAGTATCTTGACCTCAGTTTCCCAAAATAAACATCCGGATTACAAATAAGTTTTTTATTAAAAAATAATAAACTTACATCACTTGTGTAGGACAATTAATCCTATCTCAAATCAAGGTGAGGTTCTAAACACTTTTGGTTCAATCAATAATACCATTATCTTATTTTATATCACATCAATATTACTAGAATGATAATTGCTATTCTACGTTATAGCCAAGATCCTTATTAATACTTCAATATTACCCAATTTTTAGTGTAAATTAGAAAGCCTATGTAGGTATAATGCAATAAATACTAGACGAACCACTCTTAAATGTACAATAGTAAACAACTTGACCTGTTAATGTAGTGCTCCGTGTTTTTTTAATTTTATCATGTTTTATTGAAATGTTAATAATGGTGTTTGGTATCAAAGTTTGCAGTTTCTAATTGTGCATAAGGTTACTAAGGAATTAAGTGCAATTTTGACGGATACGGACCGGAAATTAGTTTCTCAATCATCATTTGATATACATAGTTGTTCGGTTTACTAACAAAAACTTGAATTCATGCAGTTCTACTTTGTTCGTTATCGCTGTATCGTGAGCTTGCCCATTGGGTGGTTATCGCATATTTTAGCCGCTATTATTAACGCTTCGCTATTTTCATTTTGAAACATATTAATTATTGTTGTAATGGATGAAAAACATACATGCCCTTTATGCGAACGTTTAATAAGATCCAATCAAATAGCAATTGAATGCTGTGGGTGCTGCTCTTGGATTCATAAGGGGTGTTCAGGGCTATTGAATGTCAAATTCGAAAAACTGTCTGCCCTTTCTAAAAAGTCTGGCTCACATGGATGGCAATGTTCTACCTGCCGAAAAAGTTGCTCAAAGCGTGTTTCTATTGGGTATGTTCCAGATAATACTGAATCTGTACCTAATGACATAACAGGGTCACAAGGCCATTCGAAATTCAATCGAGGTCGGTCAGTTCGAAATATATCTAAGAGTCGGGCTGAGGTTGCTCATAGTGCTGTTGTCATACCTGGCGATATACGTAATCAATTGAATAATCTCCAAAAATAGATAATGTTAGCAATAAAGATTTATTTCACGTTTTATCACAGGTACTGAGCCTTATTTTTGATCAGAGAAATGAAATACAAGTTTTACTTGATTATATACGTGATATCCAAAAAGAAAACATTAATCATTTAGAAAAAGAGGTCACTGAACTTAGATTAGAACTGCATCAATCTTTGCAAGACATAAAAAATGACCCTCAAGCGCAGGCATCTAGTTTGATTGATCGAGAACTGAGCCCGGTTGACCCAATTGTAGAAATTCAGGAGAGAAATGACAGATCCAAGAATTTTGTTCTATTTAATATCGAAGAGAGCACATGCGAAGTGACTAATGAGCGTATTATTCATGATAGGGCCCATGCACATAGAACTCTTGAAAGTTTGGACTTTAGCGCCGATACTGATTTTAAGGTCCTTAGAATTGGTAAAAGAACCACCAATGAGAGACCGAGACCAATAAGATTAATATTTTCTGACAAAATTCAGGCCCAAAACTGTTTAAAGAACAAGTACAAATTAAAAGATTCCTTAGTCAAGCTAAGTCCAGATTTGACTAATCTTCAACGTAGTCAATTCAAGAAGTTATGTATTGATCTAAATGAGAAATAGTAATGGTGAGCCCAACTTAACTATTAAATACAGAAATGGTAATCCCTTTACCACTAAGTTTTCGACTGAAGTTAGGCAATATGGTGTTGATACCCGGCACACTGATGAAGCCCATAATGTAGCTACCACGAGCAAGTCAAAAAATTTCCGAAAAAACGATTGGTGGTGGATGGTGGGCATGATAAACTACACTGCTATTTCCAGAATGTGGGAGGAGTTCATACTAAAATTAGGGACCTCAGTCATAGTGTTAATTTGTGTTTATACGATGTTATAATTCTCGTTGAGACCTGGTCAGCGGCGGATCTAGGGACGCATGGACCTCAGGGCAAAATATATTTATGGGCCCCTACCCCTTGTATATTTCAAAACTAAGTTAAGGCATCGTGGGGCCCTTCTGAACCTTGGGCCCCAGGGCGGCGCACCGAACTGCCCGGTGATATGTCCGCTACTGGACCTGGTTGACCGGTGACTACAGTGACTCCGAATTGGGCTTTCAAGATTTTCATGTGTTTCGATGCGATCGTGACCGTGCAAGTACGGGTAAGCTGAGAGGGGGTGGAGTGCTGATTGCTGTGCGTAGTGAATTGAGATCTGTACGAATTCGCTTAAGTCCATCAACTGTTGAACACGTTTTTCTGGAGGTGTCATGTGGTCATAGGAAGTATGTGTTCGGATCGGTATATGTGCCCCCACAATCGCATAGCGAACTGTACGAGGAACATTGCAGAATTATTTTGGAGGTGGCTGATGAATTTCCATTAAGTAACTATAAAATTTGTGGTGACTTTAATCTACCGAACTGCCAGTGGTCTCGTTCTGGCCTGGGTGTCGAGTGCCCTTTCTGTAGCCAATACTATTTGTTTGGGCTATAGTTATTTGAATCTATTACAACTTAACATGTATTAAAATTTGAATAATCAGTTTTTAGATCTGATATTTAGCAATAATGCAGATGTAAGGGTATCTTTGGCTGACTACTGCTTGTTGGGCACAACACAGCACCATTCTGCCTATGATATTTGTGTACCATGTCTCGCCGAGACTGATAACTTAAAAATTGAGTCTTTTTACTTTGATTTTAAAAACTGTAACTTTCCCGTGATAAATGACTACTTGCACAATGTCAATTCGGATGAATTATTTTTTGGAAAAAATATTAATGCAGTTGTTGAAATTTTTTATAATATTTTATATGATGTGCTTGATCAGTTTGTACCAGTCAAGCGGTGCAAGTCAAGTAATTTTCCAGTTTGGTTTTCGGGGGAGTGTCGTGATTTGGTGGTAAAGAAAAAGATTGCGCATTGTCTTTATAAAGAAAGTGGTTCCGACCATAATTATAGAATTTTTTCTACTTTTCGGGAAAGCTGTAAGATCCTTCAGGCCACTTGCTATACGAACTATCTAGATAATATAGAACAAAAATACATACTGATCCCAGGCTATTCTGGCGACATATTAATAATGCACGCAGTACCGATGAGTACCCTAACTCAATTTTTTGGGCGATCAGTCGGCGGTGGGTGGTGAGCAGATTGTGAATTGGTTTGCCAGGCATTTTTCAGCCACTTACACGAGTGAGAATGTTCGGGTTACTGATTTCGTACCGAATAAGACTGTAGATATCTCATCTGTGTTTATAAGAGTAAGTGCTGTTTTTGATGGTATTAGCGATTTAGGAATGTCCAATTCTCCTGGTCCAGATGGCCTGCCACAGGTTCTTATAAGAAGTTGCATTTACTCGTTATGTAAACCTTTGAATTTTAGTTTATCACTTAACGACGGATATTTTCCTGATTATTGGAAAACAAGTTATTTGACTCCGGTTTTGAAATCAGGTAACAGGCAGTAATTATCAAGGTATTGCAAAACCATCAGTCATACCTAAACTCTTTGATAGGCTTGCATTGAACCGGTTGATTTGAACATATAGAGAGCTTATTGTAGATAACCAGCACGGTTTTGCAGAGGGGAGATCAACCGTTACAAATCTGCTCATTTATGAGCAGTTCTTGTTGAAGGCCTTCGAGACAGGGATGTGTGTTGATAGTATTTACACCGACTTCTCGAAGGCTTTTGGCAGGGTAAATAATAAACTATTGTTACATAAGTTGAGTGTTCTTGGCTTTGGTGATTCGGTGCTGGGATGGATACGCAGTTTTCTGTCTGGGCGAGGCCAATGCGTGCGCATAAATAACCATATTTCGAGTGAAATATGTGGTCCTTTGTTATTTAATTTGTTTATAAATGATATTGGTAATTCTTTTATTCATTCCAACTGTTTACTGTTTGCCGATGATCTGAAGCTGTTCAAGTGCATTGGGTTTGAGTTTGATGCTCTTGAGTTGCAGTGTGACCTTGATAGATTGTTTGTTTGGTCTCGTCATAATGGTCTTGACCGCAATGTTAAGAAATGTTTTTCTATCTCTTTTGGTCGATCTGACAACACACCTAAGAATAAATACTTTTTGAATGGTGCTGTTTTGGAGTCGGTTTCAGACATCCGCGACTTGGCAGTGATTCTCGACAGTCAATTAACTTTTAAATCACATGTTAATAAAATTATGCGTGAAGGGTTTAAAAAACTGGGTTTCATCTCTAGATACGGAAGTGACCTTAGTGCTCAGTCATTTAAGCTGCTGTATTGTTCATTAGTGCGTTCGGGTCTTGAATATGCATCTGTGGCTTGGTCACCTTATTATCAGTGTCAAATCGACGCTTTAGAGAGTGTTCAACGTAGGTTCTTGCGCACGTTGGCTTTTAAGGTGCACATTAATATATACAGTGTGACCAGTAAAGTCCACATCATATGGGCTTCTTTTTATTAATAGGTTTATTCATAATTTGACTCTGGCATCAATTTCTGCTTCGATCTAGATGAAAAATAACAAAAAAAATAGTAGTCACGTGGTTTGTCTTAACTGTCAAATTTTATTTTTTTTCGGAAAAAAGTTCAAAAGTGGGGTTATTTCTCAAAGTATCGAAAAAAGTTATTAGAAAAAGTTTTTCTAAATACAATTTTCAGCCCATATGCAAAATTTTAGCTACATCAGATAATGTTGTTTTTTTTGCCTATTTTTTTGTAAATTGGACCGCTGTAGCAAAAGAAGACTCAACGCAACCTTCATACAACTTCTTAGTTTTGACAATACTTTATTCCAGGTACATTTTCTTCAAAGTAACGCCATAATAAATGTGTGTTTTTCTACAAAATCCAAATTTGCCTATTAAAATTTGGTCACATGTGCTGCAAAGTTCATTTGTTTTCGACCCTGTATAAAGTAGCTTCATAAAATATGTATTTTTGAAAAGGTAGTTTGTGTCTAAACGTAATATACATTATTAGTCATTAACACAATCAAGTACAAAGCGTCATCAGTGAAGTCTGCATTCATTAAGTGGAGAATAAATGTACATTTAACTTCACAAAATGTGTATCTAGTTTCAACAACTTAATTTAAAATCCCTGTATTCAAATTTGTTATGAAGCTGTGTTATAAAAAAAAGTAAAATAGCCGTTTATTATTTGAATGCAATTTCCAATAAATTAATTAGCATTTATCTTACAATAATGCATCAAAAATTTAAGTTGGCCGTGAAACATTTGAAAAAAATATTGACAAGCCCTTGCATTAATAATGACAGTCAAATCGCTTTCTGTTTGCCATAGTGGCTTTTAATTAATACTGCGCTCTAAATTCAAACAAAATGTTAACTGTACAGGAAAAAATTGAAATTGTATTAATATGTGGTGATCATCGCGTCACAGCCAACATTTTTAATGAAAGGCATCCAGGTCAAAATGTGCAACAATCTACTGTAAGTAGGATTATGACGAAATTTAAATCTACTGGATCGGTGGAAAATTCATTCAAGAAACCTCACAATCTAGACATAGTGAAGAAGTCCAATTAAATGTTTGCCTAGATATTGTGGAACATGGAAAAGCTAGTGCCACAGATGTTTCTGGCAGAACTAGCGTTCCAATAGAGAGTGTAAGAAATATTTTGCATAAAAATAAACTTAAACCTTATAAACCTAAATTTATAAATCTAAAGGAACGATATTTTGACATGCGTCTGGGATTCTCTTTTTGGTACCAGGGAGAAAAAGAAGAAGATGTATATTTTCCCTTTCACATTTTATGGACCGACGAGGCCACATTTACTTCAAATGGCGTTGTTAGCTCTCAAAATTGTAGATGGTGGTCTCAAGAAAATCCAAATTTTTCAATAGAATGCAGAGACCAGTATTCCTTTAAAACAAATGTGTGGTGCGGTGTTTTAAACAATCAAGTTGTTGGGCCATATTTTTTTAGGGGCAATTTAAATTCTGCAGAGTATCTACGCTTCCTTAATACAGATATCCTAGAAGTTTTGGACAATATGCCTATTGAAGTAAGGCATAATTTGTGGTACCAATGTGATGGCGCTTCCATCCATAATGCAAGACAGGTTCAAGAACGCCTCTTGGAAATATTTAGGGGCAAAGTAATTGGGCGTAATATGGAGCAATACTGGCCGGCTAGGTCTCCGGAGTTAACTCCACTTGATTTTTTCTTGTGGGGTTACCTTAAACAAAAAGTTTACAAAGACTTTTCCGTAATATTGATCATTTGGAAACGGTGATCCGTAACTGTATTTTAGAAATAAGTCCCCGGAGTATCAGAAATTCCATTAAAGATGTATCAAGGAGAACAATTGTTTGTAATGAACGCAATGGAAGGTACACAGAAATGTAATTTAAAAATTTAAGTTTTTAAATGGCTTTTAGTTTAATATTCAAATATCAAAAATAGTTTGAGTTAGTTATTAATTAAAAAGTTGGAATTTTAAATGCATTTAATTTTCTACCGATTACTTATATAAAAATTGGACCCTTTTCAATTAAGCTATTTCCTTAATCATAATGTATTACTTTTAGACACCAACTACCTTTTCAAAAATACATATTTCATCAAGCTACTTTATGCAGGGTCGAAAACACTTAAACTTTGCATCACATGGGACCAAATTTTAATAGGCCAATTTGGATTTTGTAAAAAAAACATACATTTAATATGGTGCTACTTTAAAGAAAATGTGTCTGGAACAAAGCAATGTCAAAACTAAGAAATTTTATGTAGGTTGCGTTGAGTCTTATTTTGCCACAGCGGTCCAATTTACAAAAAATAGGCAAAAA
>MU183256.1:85219-102726 GCA_016904865.1 Pissodes strobi | reverse complement strand
TATGCATCTACCACCTAGGGCCGCTTCCACTCGAAGCATCGGCCTCAGACTCATTCCTTTGGCGGTCCCTAGTCTGACAGGGGTAAAAATGGGGTTTGTTGGATCACTCCCCAGTGATCAGCTCCAGACTTTGTACTTTGGTGTTCTCCAGCCTGGGGGAGGACGATGGGATTTGATGCGCCATATCCCATGGCAACTCGGAATGGCGGGGGCGTCACTCCCCGTAATCAAACTCCTCTCACCAGTTTGACGTTCCTGCCAGCCAATACAATGCAGCCCCTCTTGTCACAAACTGTCATTGATCAGCTCCAGATTTTGTACTTTGGTGTTCTCCAGCCTGGGGGAGGACGATGGGATTTGGTGGGTTATATCCCATGGCAACTCGGAATGGTGGGGGCGGCACTCCCCGTAATCAAACTCCTCTCACCAGTTTGACGTTCCTGCCAGCCAATACAATGCAGCCCCTCTTGTCACAAACTGCAATTGATCAGCTCCAGACTTTGTACTTTGGTGTTCTCCAGCCTGGGGGAGGACGATGGGATTTGATGCGCCATATCCCATGGCAACTCGGAATGGCGGGGGCGTCACTCCCCGTAATCAAACTCCTCTCACCAGTTTGACGTTCCTGCCAGCCAATACAATGCAGCCCCTCTTAAGATAACGGCACTCAAGTCTGAATTTAAAAACAAAATTTCGTTATTGAAATTTCTTGGTCTCTTGAAAGTCGAAACGAGAAGGCCCTCTAATTTTTCCACAACCTAATAATATATTACTTTTTCTCGTGCGCATTCGCCGGATATATCTTCCTGTCGAGCGGGTTTGAGTACCGAAATCAACTCACATTAGTAAGCTAATCGCAATATCGATACCACAAATTAACCAGTAAGCAGAGAAATTGGCAAAATTGTATTCCGTAACAACGTTACAAATGTTGTTGAATTTTTTTTTATAGTACTCTTTCTTCTCCGAATCCAATCTGAGCATTCTTCGTCCCGCCATGGGTTACCACTTTTCGGAAGCATCCCACAATTTTTATAGGGAATAGATTCCTCGGCAGCTAAATTCATTATATTGGTCAAATCATCATATTCCATATTTTGGATTTGCATTTATAATAAATAAATAAAAGGATTTTGTCATGGTAAGCATTCCAGTCAGCTTTGGCATAATTTCTTAATGTATAAGGTGAAGTGAAACTCTGGTTAAACCTATTATTATCCTTGATATTGATTACTACACAAGTTGGGTAATGTTCACTGTTGTCACAGTCATTTATAATATTCCAACATAATTTAATTGCCAACCCTCCATTGGCAAATGACAAATCTACAGCACTACTATTCAGCCCTGGGTGTTGGCAGAATAACGGCATAATTACAAGGTCCTTAGCTATGATAAAGTCACCTGTTGTTTTCCTGCTTTGTTAGGGAGCACATTATCCCACATCTGATTATGGGAGTTGAGGTCACCCATAAATACGCTGGTCTGTGATTCAGTATGATCGTAGAGGCTTTTTAGCAGGTTTTCATCCCTGGCCGAATCTCTCCTGACATACATATTTTTCATAAGGGTATCACCTACTTAGATAATTATGTATTGAACGTGTTCAAAATGAAAACTTTTAATCTTATTGAAGAGGTATTTTTTTTCACAAGTTGCGACATCTGCATATCCGTCATATCTATCCTGTATAATAATGTGGTATGAATTAACAGAAAAATTACGCGCAGGTTTTAGCTAAGTTTCGTTTAGAAGTATATCTGGGCTTTCCTTAAATGTTAACTTCTTTAAATTGTCTAGAATAGATTGAACGCTACGAATCTTCCATTGAATGATTTTTAAGTTGGTCTCGGAAATATTTGATGGATTGATTGTTATAAAGCAGAAAAGATATGAAATAAAGTCGCTCCCTGTCAGTAGTCGGAGTCCTGGTCCAGGTCCATGTAGGTCCCAGGGCACCGCTCGAACAGCAAGATTCCTCTCATAATGTTTGATTGCTCTACTGAAGCATTCCTTATGAATTTAATAACTATATCAATATTGATGTTACTAAAATAAAAATCTGACTTGTGAATTTTCACTAGTGTTAGGCCGTTGGTTTTGTACATTTTGTGAATATGTAGGTTTATGTTAAGAAATCGGATTAAAATGAGGCATCAATAAGTCTTCGATTAGGTGTGTATAAACTGTCTTCATAAGCCTCTTTATCATAGCTTTTCTGATTTTTTTGGGGGTTACTAGAGAGTACTTGTTGAAAAGTTCGTTTAATGGGATTTGATTTAAACGCTAAGCTCCTTCTTTCAGAAGGCTCTAGGGTTGAGTCCAGATACGTATACGTAGGAAATATTCGATTTATTATTACATGTAAGGAAATCTTCCCAATTGAAAACGAAGTGTCCTCTAGGAGTGTATGTTTTTACATATTGCACAAAAAAAGGTTATGTTTTCAAAAACCATTATGAATTGTATGTCTTTTTGTCTAGTATATTTTGAACGTGTTTTGACGCGGTTTTATGAGCTTCTTTACAGAAAAAAAAACAGGTTGTTTTACATGTAGAATCTTCACCATCCTCCAAGTGCCTGGCTTCACCGCAGTTAAAGCAGCGTTCCTTTCCTTACAATTGGATCTTGTATGTCCTTATCTTAAGCATCGATAGCACTGCGTACTAGGTGGTTCCATTATTTTAATTAAAAGATTATAAAAATATACTGCTCTAGGCAGATTGACTCCTTTAAAGGTAAAAAAGAACCGTCTCAGTCGGTTCATAAGAGACTACTTTATCTTTTATTATTTTTCTATTAAGTCTTTTAACATTTAGGATTTCTGTTTTTCCATCTACGCTACAACATTTAAGGAGCTCTTCATCGGTTATGTCAAAACCAACACTTCTAGCAATGCCCTTGGAAGTCACAAAATTAAAAGGTATAAAAATCTTGTAACCTTTGTTTATTAGGGTTTGATTATTTACATACTAGTTAGCGGAGTTGTAAGAAATAAATTCAATTGAAACGTCTGCTAATGTAAGATTGAATATGTCCCTGGCAATTTTAATATTGTTCGCCTTGCCCACATTGAAACCCACTTTTTGTAGGGGATTCGAAGTAAACAATGTATGGACCGTTATCAGAAGAATCATAAAAATGGTTGGCTTGTCTTTCCTTGTTTAATAACACCATTACAGTAGAACTTCGATAACTCGAAGCGGCATTTGCCGAAAAAAAAATTCGACTTATCGAAACTTCGAGTTATTGAGACGAGGTGTGTTTACTACATTTTTAGAAAAAATGTACATAATCTGTTTTATCATAACAGTTTCATTATGTAAACAGTTTTACTAAATCGTATACATACAAGATACATAAAAATATTTAAAACAATATGAATGAAACTGAATACAGAGATTGAAAAGTAAGAAGAAAACTTAAATTATATGCAAATATGGACATAATACATATGAGATGAGAATATACACATTTAAACATTTATGTACATGTTGCGTATATTATGAACATAATATGTACGCACAATATGTATATGTAATTACGTACACTTAGTACAAGCATATTATGTACATACACACATATGTGTATGTACATAATATGCTTGTAATAAGTGTATGTATTTACATATACATATTGTGCGTACATATGTTCATAATATACGCAACATGTACATAAATGTTTAGATGTGTATATTCTCAGCTTTACGTTTAAAATAGTCACTTATCAGTTTTTATCGCACTTCGTTCTCCCACACGTTTCGATTCCTACTGGCCCACTCGAATCGATCGATACAGCGTTGTTAACAATCAGACTCAGCCAGTTCTCCTTGAAATATTTCGACTTATCGAAGTTCCTCCTCCAGAATATTTCGTCTTATCGCGAAATTCGTCTCATCGAAGTTCGACTTATCGAGACCAAAATACATTTACTTTCCAGACTTAAAGCAATGATTTGAAGGATCAGTTCGAGTTATCAAAATTTCGAGTTATCGACGTTCGACTTATCGAAGTTCGACTGTATGTGTATTTATTTTAGCCGTTGAAGGAACTTTATCGCCATATCGCCATCAAATTCTTTTTCCTTAGTCAATTTAATACTTTTTTTTTGGTGGGGGGGGGTCCGCCCCCAGGAGGGGCCCTAGCTTCGTTGAAAACGGCAGACTAGAATGCTGCTGCTCGTATCACTTTACTTACAGGAGCACTGACTGAGTGACTTGACTGAACCTCGTATTCGACGACGAGCCGGTTAATCCAGGACTGCCGCTAATGCATCATTTGCAGGTGTTGCAATATGTTTTGAATGGTAATATATTCGCGGAAACACATGCAAGCTGCTATATGTCCACTATCATACGGCTGTCTAATATTTCACTTCACGCATGGCCCTGCGTTCGCTTCGCTCGGTACGCGGGCGCAACCAACAAAAACTAACCCAAGGCATGCCCAAAATGAAGACAAAAAACTTTTTCCAAAAATAACCTTAAAAAAAATTAAAGTAAACTTCGACGGGAATCGAACCCGCACCTAACCACTGAACCACCAGATCACTTGGAAGCAATTCATTGCACGTATAAACATTGGTAAACTGAAAACCATTCGTTATTGATCAAGCTCAACAGTTGCTCTTCTGTGGCTAGCTGTAAATCAATCCACTGGACCATGAGTACATGGGTAGTAATATTTGCATTTTCGACTGACGCGTTCGCACTCGTCATAATCGTTTATAACCGCGGATGCGAGTAATAAAAATTGATAGTTACCAAGCCTACCTGATAAGACAATAAACAAATAATCTTGCAAAACGTCGAAGCGAAAGAATCTTGATATTAGTAATCTTAATAATTATAAAAATATAATATGGATCCCTGTGGAACAGCCCTCTCCAATGAGACCTTAAAATTTGTTCATCTTCCAACAGCCTGTTGTCTATCACACATCATCATTAATCATCATTGAAATTATTTGGTAGCTCATTTAGTTTTTTACGCATAATTTCACACCTAGAGATTTAATGCTCATTTTTAGTTTTAACAGCAAAAGCTACATAAGTGTTTTAATGGTATTTAATAATTTCTGCATTCAGAAGTTTTGCATTGATTTCTATGCTTTTTTAGATATAATTACCTGTCTGCTATCTTTTTTTTTCATGGCAATGGCACACACACTAAAGGGAGATCATATGGCGCTCAACGAGCGGTGTGTGTGCGAAGATGTTGATTGACACGGTTCCTGAATAGTTGTAGGTTGTAATTAGTGGGAAACAGATGTCCTGGGAGTGAGTTCTATAGTGATGCAGTGCGCCAGGCAAAGGAGTTCTTGTAAAGCGATGTTCTAGGTGTTTCCAGTTGTACGACGAACCGGTGCGCTTTGCCGTCTGTCGTGACCGTCTGACAGGAGTTGCCAGGGGCGGGATGACGCGGGCTAAATCCTGAGAACATCTGCCGTGAAAGTATCTGTAAAACAGATACATCTCGGCCACATGTCTGCGGTGTTCCAGACTATCCAGATTCTGGGTCAACTCCGGGTCGCCGACGAGACGCACAGCTCTCTTCTGAATGGAATCCAGCAGCTTTAGGGTGTGCTTTGGTCCGGCACCCCAGATATGTGAGCAATAATCTAAGCAGGGTCTTATTGGCGCTTTGTAGAGCAAGAGCAACTGCTGCGGTGTATAGAGTTTCCTATTGCGAAATAGCGTACCAAGCTTCTGGGAGTCTGATTTTGCGATGTTAGCAACGTGGTCATGCCAGGACATATTGCTGTTGACCGAGACACCCAGCAGTCCGATTGACGAGGATGAACGAAAGGTCGATCCTGCCATAACGATGTCAGGGCCCGCTGTATTGGCCCTCTTGGTAAACGTTGCTGCTTGGGTCTCTGCTGCATTGAACTGGACCAAATTTGGGTCGCCCCAAGTTTGAACTTTCTCCAGGTCTTGATTTATTGCCGTAATCTGCTCCTGTCTGCGGTGATGAGTCTCAGTCGCTGGTAAGGGTTTTCTGATCGAAAGTAGGAGACAAGGGTACTGTCATCTGCAAAACTGTAAACAGGATTATTCGTTTCGATCAGCAGGTCATTAATATAGATGAGGAACAGAGTTGGTGAAAGTATTGCGCCCTGAGGCACGCCCGCGTTGATCGTGAATGTGTCTGAGATGTGTCCATCAACTGCAACGTGCAGAGATCGGTTCTTAAGGTAACTGGCAAGCCAGCTGCAGAGAGAGGCTGGCAGTCCGAAGGACGGCAATTCGTTGAGCAGTCCGTCATGACAAACTCTGTCGAATGCCTTTGAAATATCCAACGCAATTGCTCGAGACTCTCCGTAGTTCTCAATTGCCCTACTCCATATATGAGTGACAGGCCAATATATCTCCTGTCGATCTCTCTTTGCGAAAGCCGTATTGATTATCGCTGATTATTCTGTTGTTCTCGAGGTACTTGAGTAGTTGCTTATTGACTACACGTTCCATGACTTTGGAGATTATTGGAAGCAAGGCAATTGGGCCATAGTTTGAGGCCGTGGTTTTCTTGCCTTTTTCTGAAACAGGTTGCACTCGAGCGACTTTCCAAGAGGATGGGTAAATCCCTTTTCCGTAAGACAGAGAAAAAAGCCTGGAAAAACGGGTGTTAGTTCGTTGGCGCAGTTCTTTAGCACGATGGCAGGTATTCCGTCCGGTCCTGATGCCTTTTGCGTATCTAGTTCTTTAAGGATTTTGCGAATATCACTGTGATGAAACTTGACTTCTGCCATGGTAGTGTTAATGTTCGATATGGTGGGGAGAGTTGCCTTGGGGGACGTCTAACGTAGAGTGCGATGAAAACATTTTGGCGAGCATGTTTGCTTTTTCCTTGGCCACGTTCGTCTGTCAAAGGTGGGAGAGACGTTTTTGTAAAGTTGTTACATACCTTTGCTACCGACCAGAAATTCCTGGAGCCACTGGGACATTGCAAAAGTTTATTCCTGATCCTTTGATTGTGTTTGTCTTTAGTTTCGTCGATCACACGTTTGCATTCGTTTCTCGCTTCGACAAAATAATTGCGATTTTCAGCGCTGTGATTTTCCTGCCAGTACTTGTAGGCTTGCTGTTTCCTACCTACAGCTCTTTCGCATCTTCTGTCGAACCAGGGCTTTCCGTTTGATGATAACTTGATGGAATTTGGGATGTATGCTTCCATTCCTGAGCAGATTACTTGCGTGATCTCTTCGCAGCAGACTGACTGAAATTAAAAAAAAAAACAGAATTGTGACTTTTTGCTAATTAGAAATAAACTGATCTAGAAGTAGCTTTCCTAGCTCATTACAGACAGTGCCTAACGGCGTAACATCCTCTAGCAAGCAAATTTGTACGAATGTGGCAATAGGGTCATTTTCAATTTTTCAAAAATAATTTTATTCAAAAGAGCTTGACATATAAAGTTGATATACTAAAAATCACATTTTTCTGAAAAGTCTAAATCGGTGAAAATAAATAAGAAAATGCTGCTGGAGCATTGTAAAGGCATGACGTCATTGGATATGAAGATCGCGTTGGAATATATATTTTTCTATGACAGTGACAGAAACGACAGCATTCTCTCGGCGGGTGGGGGTCGCGGCCTAGCAACAGAACGTGACTCTATCTCATTACGTCACATCCCCGATCGAGACGCTCTTCGAATTCTGCATATTTAAACTCTTATATTTCAAGAACCGCTTAACGAATTGATTTAAAATTTTGAATATGGCATATTTTTATGAATTATTTTGGATAGGCACTAGAAATGTAATTGTTTTTTTTTTAAATGAGCCTATTCTCGTAAAATCAATTATTGTTGATATGATTATGAAATTTCAGTTTATCATCAATCAAAATACCAAGGACGTTTATTAAAATGTTTATTTTTGACCTCACATAGAAACAATTCTTTAGATATCGTAAACAATTAAAAGGAAGTTGATTTAAATATATTCTGCCTCCATATGTTTGAGTTGACCATCAATGAGTTGTAGTCTCTTATTCAGGAATAAATCGTACTTTTTACAATGTGATTGATTTAAAGATTATTGCTGGTTTCTTCGACTTGTACCTTTTTTGGGTGTCTGAAAAAAAGAAAAAATAATATCTTTTCTTTTTTCCTGTTTCCCTATTTAATTATTTTGACCCCAATGATCAAGAGCTTAAAAACTCAGCAAGCGATTGCTGTACTTAAAAAATGTATTGTAATTTTGTTTGCAAAGACAATATTGAATGGTTTACTCGATTCCATACGCTGATTGTCCGAAAAATACATTGGAATGAGCAGTCAACTTCTTAACAATAGATCAAACGGCCACAAGTATACCAAAAATGCGTCAACAGCATTACACAAACATGAATAGGACACGAACCACTATGGGGATACGAAAATACTCAACAATGATCGTAATTATCGTAAACTCGCCGTTAAGAGTCCATAGCGCGCCTGAAATAGACCCATTTTACGCGCTCGGCTCTTAACACTTATTTTAACGAATAACCTTAGCGACCTAAATCAAAAAACAATGGAAATATAGCCCTGTTTCCTAGGGTTGCCGTGTATTAGTTTTTCGAAATTGGTTTTTTAATTTTTGAAGTTTAGATAGTAATCTATGCAATAAATCGATATGTTTACATTTTTTTTCCTTAAAAATAGGGACTTAAATCAAAAATCGCTTACACGAGGGAAGTGGGCCTATCTTTTAGCTTTGCAATGATCCCAAAATAATATCGATTTGATAATAAATTACTCAAAATTCTATGCTAAGTCCCGAACGTCTGCAGCGCTTCACAAACCAAATATTAAAATGCAGCAATCACGTGCGATTTATTCAAGGGAAGGAGCTTATGGGCGTTTACTGTGGTCAGGACCGGAGTTAAACGTAGTGGATTTCATGTGGATAATAAGTGCCTCACAACAGCATCGAAAAAACTATAGAAAAAAGCAACAAAAACGAACACACACATTCCTTAAACCCCACAGAAAGCGAGAATGTGCTAACATCGTCTACGCAGCCAACACAGTCTAATGACAAAGATGTGTTCAAAACACCTTTCAAAACGCTCTCGTTTTCGAAAAATATTTAAGTGGCCAAAATCGGCATGGAAAGACCACCCCCTATCCCCCTTGAAAACAGGTTCGAGCCTTTATCGGACCTGGAAGATGAGACAAGTAGTGTCATATCCTCGGCAGTAAGCGATAAAGCCAAAAAGAAATCATCGAGCAGAACCTCGGCCAGGATAAAGCAAAAGGCCTTGAGGAAAACTCCACAGTCATGCTATTCTGCAAGATCAAATGAAAAGAATGAGCATAACTAAATACTCAGTAAAATACGCAAGGAACAGTACAATAATATACCTGAGCAACGAGAAAGACTGGACCGTATTTAAAAGGACTATAGACAAAGAAGATATAAAATACCACAGCTATGCAGAGCGCAACCAAAAAACGCGTGCGTTCGTACTAAGGGGACTAGACGGGGATATCCCCATCAACGACATTAAAAGACATCTAAGTGACGAATACGGATACAACATTAAATCCGTATTCGAAATGAAGGAGACCAAAGTACCACTATATTTGATAGTCACATAGGCAACAGTAACGCTTAGAAAAATCCAGCAAGAAATTAAAACTCTTATGAGCATTAGGATAACATGGGAAAATATGAGGAATACTAAGGCCATTATGCAATGTCGCAGAGTTCAAGGCCACGGACATTCCATGACATACTGCAGAAAAAGTTTTAAATGCAGTAAGTTTGCACAAGCACACGAAATCACGGCGTGCGATAACTCCGAAGTGCGGTGTGCTAACTGTGATGGGCCACATAGGTCTATAGACACTAACTGCCCGGTCTACCTGTATAAATTAAACCAATTTAAATAAAAACAAAGCGAAACACAACAAAATAGAACTTGCTATGTTCCAGCACCGTTGACCGCCACGCCGGCTTGGCAGGGGCAAGGTCGTCAAGGCCAAAGCCGGGGTACAAATAGAACAGGACCACCCAAACCACCCCAAGGCCAGAGACAACCACCTCAAGGCCAGAGACAACCACCCCCAGAACAAAGCCCCCATGACAGCAATTTTCCTGACACGCTCCGACCCCCTCAGCATACATAAGCTACAAAAAGCGCAGTAAATAATACAGTAAGTAGCCCTGCACAAAACTCTAATCAAATCTTAACCAACCTTTCAAAAGTAGTAGCCGAAATCAACGCCACGGTGAATATAACTGAGTTGTTCTTTGCATTGGACGAATTCTTGTCTATGCTGAAATCATGCAATAACGACAAGGTTCAAATAATGGAGGGAACAATTCAGTTCTTTTCCGTGGATCTTTTTAAATACAATATCTAAAATGACTTGTTTTCAATGTGTTTGTTCAACATATTATCCTGGAATTGCAACGGCATTAAGAATAAACTTGGGGAACTTAAGCATTTTTTGTACAAATCCGACTTTCAGGTTGTGTTTTTACTCGAAACAAAAATCGACCGCAATTTCAAACTTAAAATAAAAAACTATAACGTAGAGCGTTATGATAGGCCTAATCCGGGGGGAGGCGTGGTCTGCCTGATACACAGGTCACTTCGATATAAAAGAATAATACGGCTTCTTACTACCATTGAACACGTCAGTATCGTGCTCGAAGGTGGCTTGTGTGTCAGCGGCGGGTACGCTCCCCCTGACTTACGCACTACGCAGGCCGATTTCGCGGCGTTTCTCGAGCCCGGCAAAAGATCTGTACTTTTGGGTGACTTCAACGCCAAGCATCTATCTTTTGGGGATAGTAGTAGCAACCAAAAAGGCCGGATCTTGAGGAGCTTGTTAGACGACAACCTGGAAATCCTTTTTCTCCGAACACGAAATCCAACGTTCTACCGTGGAAACTGTATACCTTCATATTTGGACGTAGCAATCACTCGTGGAATGCCGCAGGCCTCACAGCCCAGAGTCATTTCAGACCTAAACTCGGATCACTTGCCAATCAAGATGAGCTTAACGAATGTTAGGCGGCCGGAAGCCTATGAAACTTTTGTTTCGTATAGAAATCTTGACTGGAGAGTGTTCCGGGAGAGGCTTAACGAGGTCACTGTTATCCCGAGGCAGATTGAGAGCGTACAAGGACTGGAGGTAGAAGTTGACACACTAACCCGAAATATCCAGCGCGTCAGAGACGCCCTTTGTCGAGTGGTCAGGAGGAAACTATTCGTGGAAACTCTTCCTGACGAAATCACCAATCTCATCAATTTTCGAAACCGAATTCGACGTAGGTGGCAGAGAAACCGCACAGTTAACGACCGCCTCAGAATTAACGCAATCACTGAGTAGATCAAAAGAGAAATCCGTAAGCACAGGAACGCGGTCTGAATGAAATTTGTAAACGAGCTAGCCACGGAAGATGGTTCCTTGTGGAAACTCGCGAGAAAGATCCGCGGTGCCTCGGCCCAAATGCCCGCAGTTCGCCACCAAGGCGAAGATATTATAGACGATCAGGGAAAGGCCGAGGCTTTTGCGGACTTTCTCGAGGGTGTACACGGGGAAATACCAGACGTCGTGCCATTGCACGCTCGAGTCGCCGAGAAATTAGCGCCATTTTTAAACAGATCCTATCCAGTACCGCCTCCTGTGATGGATGGACTCTTAGTGACACCTGCTGAGATTCGCCGTGCTCTCTGCCGCCTGCCTAAGAATAAGGCGCCGGGACTTGATGCGATCCCCTATTTACTCCTCAAAAACCTTCCAAATAAAACCATTGTACACTACATGCATATTGTGAACGCTATACTTCGTCTGCAACATTTTCCCAGCTCTTGGAAAATCGCGAACGTAGTGCTGTTCCCTAAACCCGGAAAAGACCCTAGCCTAACTAGCTCTTACCGCCCCATATCACTCTTAAACACTATGAGTAAGCTAACCGAGAAGCTTTTGTTGCCTAGAATCAATAGAGCGGCCCAGAATCTTCGTATAGTGCCGGAAGAGCAGTTTGGTTTTCGCAGCGGGCATAGCACTAATATGCTTGCTGCGAAGATCGTGCACGATATTTACGACGCATTTAACATTGGGCATTGCACTGCTCTATTGCTGCTGGACATCGAAAGAGCGTTCGACCGGGTATGGCACAGCGGATTGCTGTTTAAGCTATTCATAACGTATAACTTTCCGCTGCATCTGGCAGCGCTAGTTGCGTCATATCTGGCCGGGCGCACCTTCTCGGTGCGCGTTAACAAATCACTCTCGACTTCGAGAGCGATTAGGGCCGGTGTACCACAGGGAACGGTGCTATCGCCGCAACTATTTAGTTATTACATAGCTGATTTTCCTTCCCACCCGCACACATCCCAAGCGTTCTACGCTGATGATACCGCTCTCTACTCACACGCCTTTATCGCGCAGGAGGCGGCAGATAACCTCAGTGCTCATATGGAACTAGTGTCCGCATACTGCGACGACTGGAAAATACGGTTAAATCCGACAAAAACGGAATTGGCCGTATTCACCCGAAAGCGCACAAACATTGATGTAAGACCTATTACCCTGCATAACATCCCTATCCCTCCTAAAAGCCACGTCAAATACCTTGGAATAATTCTTGATGGGAAGCTTAATTTTGGCAAACACGTCACCTATGTGCAAAGCAAAAATCAAGCAATTTTAGACAAACTTAGGCCACTCATCAGGCATGGTTCATTCCTAAGTCCCAGAAACAAACTCACCCTGTACAGATCGATCACGAGGCCGAACCTGCTGTATGGAGCACTGGTTTGGTGCTCGATCGCCGACTGTCACATCACAAAATTACAAAATCTCCAAAACAAACACCTAAGAGCGGCCCTCTCGGCGAGATGGTATACTAGAACGCAGGACTTGCACGAAATGGCTCGAATGGAGTACATAAACGTGTTTATTGACCGGATGGCTTGCAAGTTCTACGATTTTAGTATTCGCGGCTCGCCGAAAACCGTCCACATAGCTGATTTAAGGTATGATCCGGAGTTCAGGCCCAAACACGGGCCCATACACAGGAGAGCCTCCATCTACTTTCTGGAACCTCGTCCACCGTGATCGAATCTATCCTATCGCCCCGCATCCTTCACAAACATCCCTTATTTCAACCTTCCTAGCCTTTAAAAATCCAACGATAACCCCGCTCCATTACTAAGCACTCTTGGGCCGTACGCCATATAAATGCACTAGAGCCGTCCCTGTGCTGCTTGCTCCGACAGGCGAAGCGTAACTACATGTAACCCAAGCCTAAACTTAATGTGCAGTTGCAATCCGTTCCCTCAATGAGATAATGAGACATAATCTCGTAACTTGTACACGTATACATGTCTGTGTTGTCTTTTTACCTATATATTTATGTGAACGTCTGCCTAAAACCCACCAAAGAACCGTGGAATGGGGTTTTTCATAGTGTTTTCCCCATGTTAAATCTCCCTCACCATTCAATCCCGGAAAACAAGTCAGCTAGATCTATTGACATCCGTTGGTAATCACAAACCGATTAAAGCTCTTGAAGGGTCTACAACAGACCCAAGTAAGATTAGATTCTCACTGCAGGTCCACTTATCTGCTGAGAAACATGTTCTCGGGCAATCCATCGACCCAGTTGTTGCAAGTGCATGCTGAGAGGAGACAGAGACGCCTGACTGAGGCGCACGTCAGATTCCTCAAACGCATAAACTTGCTTAGAAACCATGAGAATATGTAATAGTAGATTTAGGTGTATATAACATGTAGCAACAACCAGTTAATAAATGTTATTATTATTATTATTATTATTATATGTGGATAATTATATATATATATTTGTGTCAAAAAATAAATTGGGTGCAAATCACTTTCACTATTCATGATTCTACGAACAGAGACAAAAACGGCGGCTTGTTCGACATCAAAAGGGGCGACCAACTTACTTATTTATTGTAGGTACTCGGCGCCACCTGCTTACAATAAAACGGTCTTTCACACTAATTTGAATACCGCTCTTATTGTCATTTGTCGTCGATTGTTCGTCTTGTGTATGTCGTGTCAAGTTCCTCGAGCCTTTTTTCTGTGTCCCATTGTGCGTTTTGTTATTTTCTTTTACGTATTAATTTTGACTACATTGAACTTAGTGCTTAGTCTAGTGATCAACTCTTGTGCCGCCGGCCAGACATTCTGGACTTTCTGTTTCTACCTTAGTGCCTAGTTTAGTGTAGTGATGTAACTGCCATTACACTGCTCTATCATGAAACCTGATTATCGAAAAGGAGCAAAATCAAAGTTGCGTTTGTGTGCCCGTCGAAAAAAAGGGAATAACATTGCTAAATATAATGTGTACGTTTTTTTATTGACAACCTCAAGAAGCACCAAATTTTTAAAGAGCGTTCATTCCTTTTGAAGAGTTACTGCATATAACCAAAGAAAATTCTACTACGATAAGAAGGCTCATTATGGGCGCACGTGAAACGGCTTAGAGACATCATTTATTTGGGATAAAACTGTTGTATTATAAATCGCCATGTTTAAATAAGGAATTCTTGTATCGTTTATCGCCGCCATTATGAGCAATTAAGTTGAATAACATGAAACTAACTTGAAAAATGTGCTTTATTATTATTTAGAGAATTATATTGTTAAAGTCTTGTCATATGCAGTAATAAACTATTAAAATCATTTAAAAAAAAAGAGAAATAAAAAAATAAAAATAAAAAAAAAATTATGTTTACATGAAACTTAACCTAAATAAAGCGTTTCATTTTTTGCCAACCACATACCTACAATCTATCAATAAAATTTTCGGCGCATCAACATTTGTGCTATCCGAACCTTGCAGATGATTTTACAAAATATCTATTACACAACTGCTCTGCCACTTTCTCGCTATAATAAAAATAAGTCTCCATTTTTACAATAATGCATGCACATCCTAGATTTATATTATTCACAACGCGCTTAAAATATACTTTGGTTCTAATATTCTTCACCAAAAAATAAAATGCTTTTTTAAACTGCTAAATGATAAAATGTTTTCATTGTGCTCGCAATAACAGCATTATAAAAAAATATAATGCATCATACAACCATTTTGTAAGACTTTTGTAGTGCCGCTTTAATCCCTTTTTATAGATGTGACTACGTGACACACTATACAACCATTTTATAGTAGCTGTATAAATGTGTATAAAACAGTCTTATAAGAGTTGTATAAACTTTTAATAAAACTGTTATACTACCAAACTGCTGTATAAAAATGGACCCTTTTTGGTTGTATAAGGATCATTTAATGGTTTTGTATAACGTTATAAGAATGTTAGTATCCTATAAGATATATCTTATAGATGTTTATACAAACCTTTTAGAATTTAATTATTTGCTACTTGACACATGATCATTTTTCTAAATATTTCATTCCAAAAAATTTATTCGCGAAGATTCAGGCTTCATTACAAAAACCGCATTCAGTTTCGTTAGCTAGCTGTGGAAATATTTCCAAGGTTCAAAAAATTAATAGATACATTATTCTTCTGCAAAAGAAGCTACAGCTCCACAACGACACAGGTGTCACCTAAGAACCCAGATACCGCCCGTTTAGGGTGCTGCGCAGGAACTTCAGCCAGCGCTCACTCAGGCGGGAGTACCCAGACGACGCATGAAATGAACACCGTCCATGAATGAATCAATAATGCGTATCCATTTTAGGGGAACACAGGACGAGAGACCATCGGCTATCGACAAGGACTGCATACTGAATTCTGCAGAGATTATCCAGAGCTGCATGTAATAGAGCAGAGAGTGGTAGGTCAATATCGTATTATCATCAGAAACAATCTCATCCCAGCTGCGAGACTTGACACCATCAAACAAGAAGTAGAACGCGAACTGCTAAACCTGCACAACAACAACGAAGATAATGAGGATCATGATGATGATGAGAATGAGAATCACGATAATAACGAGAATGGTGACCAGGACGGAGGCGCTGGGCATGTCCGTCGGACTACTGAAGTATCAGAGCAAGAGCTGAGAACGGTGGGGCACATGCTTTAAACAGAGATAATGTGGACACCGAAGGATTATTCGAAACAGTTCTCTCAGAGATAAGAAAGCTAATTGCGGAGTACAATGGTACCGACCCATTAAGTAGACCACCATTACCTAGGGTGAACCTCTCATAGAAACTAGAAATCGCCCTTACTATTATGAACAACCGAATTCTGCCAAACTATATCAACCAGGCGAACACGTTGGACCACTTCCATATGTTAATCTACTGCGCTGGAAGGGCCATTGCCCGAATCCTGGGAATCAAAGTACGAACAAAGGGAACGGCGGAAACAGTGGACGAGCCATAAACACTTCATTGGGAAAGAAGATTGAATGCTAAGATTGATGACATATGAAGAGATATAGGAAGGCTTAAAGAATACATCAATGGAGTAAGGTCCCATAGGCTGGAAGCTTGCGTTCGATCAATCATGACTCGATATCGAATCCATGCTGGTGATGATCCAGAAAACCAAACACACCAGCAATGTCTTGACACTTTAAAACAAAAATTGTGTGTACTTTCAGGGCGTTTAAAGAGGTACAAATCGAGTAATAAAAGAAAACGAGATAATGTCGTATTCCAACGATCAGAAAAAATATTCTACAGAGCGTTAAATACGAGGGCTAGAGAATAGAACAACAAATTCCCCAGCAGTGGCGATGTTGAACAATTTTGGAGAGAACAGTTGGGAGCACCGACCCAGTGCAACGTTAACGCAGGCTGGATTGCAGAGGAGCGCCGAACCTCCCAGGAATACGACCAAATGCCTGACGAGCCGTTTAAGTCAGCAGAAGTTACAAACGTCATCAGAGATACCCATAACTGGAAGGCACCTGGCCCTGATGGAATACAGATCTACTGGCTCAAGAAACTCCAATGTTCCTTTCTGAACAACTTTTCCTAATAACATTCTGTCGTATCTCCAACAGAAAAAACCCCTAGTGAGAAAAATAATCTGTTTGTACGTTTACAAGACATGGATCTTGATTAAAATTATGACAAATTAGTTTCTATCCAAGCAGGTCTAAACCCCAGAAGATTAAATTTCAACTCCAACATTTTTAGACATTTTCACCCATTAATGAGTCGATGAGTCGAGCAAAAAAGATGTGATTTTTTTAAGTAAAAAATATTCGGAAATAAAATCTTTGAAACAGCAAATTTGAAATCCATCATAATGCAAGCAAAAAACCCTACAACTTTTTTCGAATGAGGTACAGTTTTTTAATAAACTGGTGTCAAAAATTGGTACCTACTTTACTAATTTTTTTCAATGCAGTTCATTAAACAACTGTCCTTCGTACGTAAAAACTTGATAAACCTTTTTTGTTTGATTTTGATCCATATAAAAAAAATTATTTCAAAATTTTTTCTAAGAAGACTATTTTTTTCTGGGAAATTTGCAATAAAAGTGGGGCGTCCCATTTAAGATAACAAAATGACTCCGTGTAGCGCAAAACTGGGAAATCT
>MU183256.1:1694-74175 GCA_016904865.1 Pissodes strobi | reverse complement strand
TAAAGATAGCATTATTTTTAATCTTGCTAAACCTTATGCACTAATGGGTTAAGAAACAACGTTCCAGAGAGGGTAAGGTCTCGAAGTAGTAAGTATTCAATTTTTTTTTATTACTTGCGCTCAATAATTGGTACCTACTGCCTTTAATTATTTTACTTTTATTGTTACCGCTCATTACTGACGTTCATAATTCAAATTAATGCTTGGTTGTTTATTTTATTTATTTTTCAATTGTTAGTATTGACTAGATTCTGGCATTCAAATCAACCTAATTTTGAATTTATTTTTAAAATCTTCTGTTGTCGTGTGAAGCCAAATCTCTACGAATTCCAGTTACATCTTGGGATTTCCTTTTTTTTCATCCTTTCAAAAAAATAGTGGCGCCATTATTTAAATAACCCTCCCTAATCTCCGGCATTCAGCTAGGGCATAATTTGTTCCTTTCCGCAAGAGGTCTTAAAGATTTGATCCTTTTGTGATTAATTTTAAATCTCATTTTTAATTTTATTCTCTGCCAGTTTCTCTAATTCTGGCCTTTTAGAAAAATTAGAAGACTAGGAAAAGCGTTACAAATGACATGTCATTTCCCACAACCTCTTTAAAATAATGAAGTTTATAATTACATGCTTATATAAAGAAATTGTAGACAAAGTTGTCCACAAATTGATGAATCATATGATTAATAGGAATCATATTTATAAAAGATGTTATTTTTGCTACCATCGCTAAAGAAGTATGATATTATTTCTGCAGGTGGCCTTAAACCTCCAAAACTATCAAAATAAATAATTTGTTTATTATGTTTTACATAAGCCGTCGAATGAGTTCCTGGCCCATATTGATTATCCAAATTAAGAGTCCGTTCACTGCAGACTGCTCGGGTAGCGCTACGGGGTCGGGTACACGGGCGTTACGGCGTGGGGTGGGGACTAACGCGCTCCCACTACTCCGATTTCACGGTGGACGTATTTAGGTACATATTTACTGATTTACCGTTATTATTATGATATTTTGAATATTGAATGTTGTTCGGCCGCGAAACCGAGTGGGCTGCCGGTTATAAGAAATCTTGTTGGAATGGGCAGAATGTATGATTGAAAATATATAAGAGCTGATAATTGTTTTAAATATTCCCTTTGTTTATCGTTATAAATTTGGGTAAATCATCAACAGAGAACGTGAGCTGGGCAAAATTGGAGAATTTTTTTTTTAAACTTGCTATATATGAGGGTTTTGATTTCAAAAGTGACATTAATTTTTGAAGAACATTTTGACCCTGTATAGCTCTGTGGCCCTAAATTGAGGAACCCTGCTGCGATTTGATTCCATAAAATCAGTAATAATTCGTTTTCTATAATTTGAAAAAATTTGCTTCGGTATTTTTTTTAAACGGAGACGCCTATTTTTCCTCTTGGGGAAAAAATATACTTTTTTTTCGATCGTGTTCATATTCGATAGGTGGATGGTAGGGGTTGCCATGATCCCAAAAAGCAAATTTATAATTTCGATCCCCCCACTCCTCCCTTAAAAATTGTAAGTTTTAAATGATATGCCGTGGAGAGTTCAAATTCGGTATAAGGGGGTTTTCGGGAACGGGGACTTCATATATGACCTAAAATTTTTCTTGGGTAAGAAAAAAAAACGAAAAAAAGGGGAATATCTTCATTTATGATATAGGCGTTTTCGCGGTTGGGGATTTCCGAAGTGACGTCAGATTTTTCCTGGAGCGTACCAGGAAAACTGGATAAGAAAATAAAATAAAAAAAATAAAAACATATTTATTTTTGACATTTTTTTCAATGGAAACTAAACTTCCTCTCGAAAAGCCCAAAAACACGTGTTTTTGAAGGTTATGTTTGAAACTTTTTAAAAGTAAGGTTCCTATGAGAAAGAGCAAATTAAACTCTTTGTATAGCAGTAGCTTTTTCTGGAAAATATAATTCCAAATTTATGGGAAGAATACACCTATTCTGGGTTAATGACCAGCCAAAGTAAGGGAAAAACGACTTAACCACAATTTTTTTTATATACTAGTGTAGAGAATACGAAAGGTAAATATTTTTGTTTTTGCATATTTTTTAATGTGTTTGTTTATGTTAAAAAAAATACCACAAAAACAAGGAAAATAATATCGTATTTTTTGCAATTTTTTCCGAGAAAAAAACGCGAAAACGGGTGTTTTAGTATTCCTTCTTTTTAATCTTGGGAAATACTTCCGGGCCTGTACGTTTATTCAAGTCCATATTTTCTTATGTCAATACCTTGGGGAAAAAATTAAATGCTTACCAAGAGTAAAAATAGTATATTGTGTAACTAGGAGGAAAAGCAAAACATTTCTGGACGACTGTGGTAATGGCTGAGGCCAGCAATACAGGAGTCCAGGAATGTGCTTTTCCTACGAGTTGTACATACTATTTTTTATCCGATCGAAATTAATTAGAACACGTACTTATAAAAATAGAGCCAAATCTTACTCTAAATAAAAACGGTGTTTTAAATTTAAACTCAACATAATATCAAGTTTTGAATCGAGCGAGCTTGAAGTTTATTAAGTAACTACGGAAATAACATCTAAATGTTGCTTTTGATAGACGTCGATTTGACAAGCAAGGCGTTTGAATAGAACAGAAATGTTACATTCCCGGCCTAGGACGGGAATGTTATATTCCCGGACAGTTATTTTCTATTCTTGTACAGTTATTGCAAGTTGCCAAGCAACGAATACAATATACTGGAATCATGACTTTTGCGGTGAGAAAACACATCGGAAAGGTGTCGTTTTTCGTCCGATCGGATAAAAAATATTTTCTCATTTCATAAAGATGAGGCTTACATAAAATCAATAATAATTAAATTTTCTCGATATTTTTAGGTGATAAGTCAAACCTATTAATTAATTGCAAAAAAATAGTATTTTCACTAGAAAATGCAGGTGGGAATATTTAATTTCAGTCTATAATATAAATAAAACACAAATACAATTAAAAAAAAATCCTTATATTTGGAAAAAAATTTACTCGAAATTTGTGTTTCCCTTTGTTATTTGGTGAGCTTATACAGTGCCCTCCAAAAAGTTCGTAAAATATGGGAAACCTTTTTGTTTTTGGTTTCTCAGAAAAAATTATTCGTCTTAGGAAAAAAAATTATATGGATCAAAAACAAACATAAAATGTTTATTAAGTTTTTACGTACGAAGGACAGTTGTTCAATAAACTGATGGCAAACAATGAAAAAAATTAATAAACTAGGTACCAATTTTTGACTCCAGTTTATTAAAAAGCTGTACCTCATTTGAAAAAAGTTGTAGGGTTTTTGCTTGCATTATGATGGCTTTTAAATTCGCTGTTTCAAAGATTTTATATCCGATAACTTTTTACTTAAAAAAATCATATCTTTTTTGCACATCATATACAGTGCGTGCCCGGATCGACGCATTAATAGGTGAAGATGTCTGAAAATGTTTGAGTTGAAATTTAAACTTCTGGAGTTCAGCCCTGATTGGATAGAAACTAATTTGAGCCATAATTTCAGTTTCGAAAAATCCAGATCCATGTCTTGTAAACTTACAAAAAGCTTATTTTTCCCACTAGTAAAGTATTTTTTCTGTTGGAGATACGACAGAATGCTATTAGGGAAAGTTGTTCAGAAAGGAAAATTGAGTAAGAGTACAAAATTTCAAAGGCTGTGCCTACTTCGATATTTTGTCTTATTCATCTCTTTTTTTAAGAAAATAAACTGATCTTCTTGAAATTTTGCATACTTCGATAATGTATCATTCTGAACAACTTTTTTTAACGAAAATTTTCAATATGTTTAACATGGAAGTTACCTGTACTTTATTAAAAAAGAAAGAAGAAATAAGGCAAAATATCAAAGTTTGAAATTTTGTATTCTTACTCAATTTTCCTTTCTTAACAACTTTTCTTAATAACATGTTGTCGTATCTCCTACAGAAAAAGCAGTTTACTAGTGGGAAAAAATAACCATTTTGTAAATTTCCAAGGCATACTCGATTTTTGAAACTAAAATCATAGCAAAAATTAGATTCTCTACAAGCAGGGCTGAACCCCAGAAGGCGAAATTTTAACTGAACATTTTCAGTCTTTTTCACTTATTCATGCGTCGATCCGGGGACACACTGTACTACTAAGTAGTGTTTTTTATGCAGAGATTTTTATCACGAATACATTTGTCTGAGAAGCCAATAATAAAGTGTGTCATATGATATGAACTACAAAAATTTCAATTTCGACCTTCCAACTAAGAATAGAAGAACTTTACTTTATATAATTAGCTTACATTATAATTGAAACGTATAGTTACTTTTTAAAACAACATAGTTTTCATTCAGGGGTGTAGGATTTTTTATCTTTAATTTTTTGAGCCTCAATAATATAAGTTGGATCTCTTATTTTCATGCCTCTTGTGTGTCTTGGATCAATTATTTCAGGCAAGAGACAATTGAAATAAAACTTTTCAAGCTTTGGTAACATTGATTTTTCGAAAAACTCTTTGTCGATTGGAACTTGTAAATAAATAATTTCTCTAAGAGTCCATACCGAAAAATAACATTTTTCTTTGAGGGCTATATTTAATTGGCCCTGAACCTGATAATAATAATTGTGATTTTTTTTTTTCAATTTGTAATTTTCACCGTCTACTTCCAAATATTGTATTAATTTTTTTGAAATAGCCTCTTTAATGGTCAGGTTTCTTGCTGAAAAGGGACATTTGACTTCAACTAGGAATCCCGAATTTTCCTCGATACCATCCGGAGAAGCACCAAGAAATGGCCAATTTTGGTTTATCACAAGACCGGAATCAGAAATATTGAAACCAAATCTTGATTCCAACGATCTTTTTGCCCTGTCTTCATTATTTTTTCCCCAGGCAGTAGCTTTAGAAAAAAATTCTTTATACAAGATATCTGTAATGGTAGATGCG
Organism: Pissodes strobi; assembly: GCA_016904865.1. Classification (NCBI taxonomy): domain Eukaryota; kingdom Metazoa; phylum Arthropoda; class Insecta; order Coleoptera; family Curculionidae; genus Pissodes; species Pissodes strobi. The sequence continues at coordinate 69,231 of MU183256.1, read as the reverse complement.
CAACTTGTTGTTGGACGCATTTTACAAATTTTCCCAAATAAGGAAGATGTTAACATGGTTTTTCTATACTGCCTCCATTCAGCAGAATCCGCTTGAAGACGAGTATTAATTTCTATTTGTCTATACTCAGCTTCGGATTTATTCAACTTTATTAATAATTCCGTTTTTAAATCTACAAACGCTTGTTGATCCAGATCTGGCTTTTGACAATTTTCTCCATAATTAGCATCTGGTTCACTTGACTTGCTACCAGAGGATACTAGTTTCCTCCTGGACTGAGAATGTTTCTTTTGCCTATTTAATTTTAACTGCTCAATTCTCTTCACATTTTTTCCAGGACTGTGTCCCCCACTCAAGTGCTTGAATATATTATACAGCGGTCTTTTCGTATTTTTTTTAAACCACCGCAGAAAAATAGTGTCCTTGATAACATCATCTTCTAAGAGTATAATTTACTCGTTTACCTCCAACTTTTTGTGCAATGTTAGCATTGAATTGTTCCACAATGTTAGTGTTAACGTTTTCCAGCAAGCTTCTGGAATGTCCTGCTAAATAGCGCACGGCTTCCATTAGTTTTTCCTCAATGGCAAATGTTCGAAAATCCGACATATAATTGTTTTTATCAGCTTCTATCTTTTGACAAAAATATTTCAATTCGGAACAGCCTTTATGCTCCCCAAATATGTGGCTTATACTGTTAATTATATCTTTCCTTAGGTTTCTAATTTTTTCCTCCTCACTGAGGCCTTCTTCTTTTTTCCGGTATTGAACTGCTTTTGCCACAGCTGTTCTGCATCGCAAAAAGCTCCCGTAATTTGCTGCTATAATTCCTCAGCAAATGATTAGTACATTCTATTTTTTGAACCACACAGGTTTCATAAGGCCTACTATCTAGAATTTTCTTGTAGCAGCTACTATCTCCATCTGCTATCATTTTATTGTAAATAAGGTTATACATTTCCAAACTTGAGCAAAATCCTTCTGCAATTATGCTCGCTTCCATAGCCGTGGAAGATGAGTTCCAGTTTTTATAGCAGGTATGTTTAGCAGCTTGTCCACCTTTGTTTTCAGCTCTTTGGCAAACACAACAATATTTGTTTTTTACTCCCAAATATAGAATTTTACCAGATTTTACCCCAACAATTGCAGCAACTCCAGAGAGAGAATTATAATTTCCACCACCTCTGTAGGATCGTTTTGCCCAGCTTCCATCACAGACTACTGTAATCATCGGTGTTCCATTGATGTCAACACTGTTATATTCTAAAGCCATCCTTGCCTCTTCTTCAGCGGCCTCTTTCATAGACCTCCAAGCGATTTCTTCCCAAGCATTACATATTTGTGTATGCACTTTCTTGTACAACGTAAAACTTAAAGATGGAATGTCCATGGCGCCGGTAATGTTTCTCAATTGTGTATAGCCCCCACCTGTATTCATTACAGCTGTAACGGTAGAAGTGTTTATGTCAACTTTTTCAGGTTGTTCTGGACAAGTAGAAATTGTTTTTGTAAAGTTGCACATATCACACTCAAATGTGAGTTTCGACTCAAAACCTTTTTTCAATTCATTCACAATACGCATGTTTGCAAGGCTGCATCCAAATAAAGGCGAATGATTCTAAAGGTTTTTCATGGAATCAATAAACTGCTGCAGATATACTATTCGACGTCCGTCGATACTCACCTCTCTGCAAAAAAAAAATCAGTGATAATAATTCCATGTAAAATATGTAAATTTCCAGATATATTTCATAGAAAAAATAGGTCTGTTTGATATTGAAAACTTTTGTATTCAAGAGTTTTTTTCGTATCTCTAAAAATAACAGAGATATCAACGATTTTAAATCGATAATTTTATTGTCAGAGTTTCAGACTTATATTTTTTTACAAAATCTTAAGAAAACTTACACCTTTCTTTTTTGTGGTAATTTAGGGGATTCCTCAGAGGGTTCATTTCCTACACTAAGCACCTCTATGTTCCTGGAGCTGAAAAAAATATTTGAATATTATTTTTATTGTTATTTTTATTATTATTATTATTATTATTATTAATAATAATATTATTATTATTATTAATATAATAAAAAATAATATTGTATGTCTCATATATTCAAACTAAATCTTGCTGTTTTCTAGGACATGTCTAAAATTAGGAGAGCGGAGGGGTGGAGGCTTTTGAGCCATAATGTATAAAGTGATATATGATATAATTTCTATTTTATTCTTACCAACATGGTTCTTCATCCATACAAACACTTCGATTTTCTTCCGGATCATTTGACTTCACGGAAGTTGTCTCACGTCCATTACCCTTTCTAAAATAAGTAACATTAGTTAATAATTTAAATAAATTATTGTTCACATTTATTTATGATAAATTCCAAAATATACTTACTCAACATTATCAGGAAATGATAAAATATTTTTGGTCAGGCAAGGAAGATCAACGCGACGAGCTCTAAAAGTGAAGGATTAATTTGTTTATTAATTGTTTGGACCCTGGATATATTTCCATAGCTAGCTAACGAAACTGAATGCGGTTTTTGTAATGAAGCCTGAATCTTCGTGAACAGATTTTTTGGAATTAAACATTTAGCACGGCTTCTTGCAACTACCTCTATATTTCCGATGGCCAGGCACACAGTCTCAGAAATAGAAATGCACAATTTTCGTGAAAAGAACAAAGGCCCGCCTGAACAAAACAAAATACATCAAATTTTATTTGCAATAGCAGGATTCCGAAAATCTTTGTAAAAACAAAAAACAAGGAATTTGCCAACGACATTTTTAAAAAATTATCTTGCATAAAAATTACCTAAGTATTGGAGGAAAACAAAAGCAGTTTCAAAAGCTTCAAACGAACATACTATCGAGCTGTGAGGCTAAAATTTCCATATGGTTATATGGAACTTTTTACTTTTGAATCTTGAAATAAAAAAAATGTCTGCCAATTTGGGAGAACATTCAAGTTTTTGAATTTTGCAAGTTAGTTGTGAAATGCTCTATTTAATCGATGCAAGATCTTTTTTGAATATTTCATACCAAAAAATCTGGTCGCAAAGATCGAAGCTCCAATGAGAAAAACTCCATTCAACTCCATTGGCTCATGCTGGACATATAAAATGTTAAAATTGGACTACAAATTTTAATTTAGATGTATTGGTGTATATTGAACTTGGGTGAAACTGCTAAAAATGCAATATTTATGCCTGTTATCACGTCATCGAATATGACGGTTTCCCATAAAAATAGCATTTATTTGTTTGGGTTAGTAGTGATTGTTATAAAATCTCGAAAATTTTACCGAATTCGACTGATTTTGAATTCTTGATCTTTTGTAGATATATAATAAAAATATACATGTATTGTTTTGATAAACATACGGGTATTCAAAAACCTAGGAGTTTTTTTTACTCAATATGCCTAAATTGGTTATTACTATTTTGACTTATATTGTAAAACAACTGGTTGTCAAGATTAAATTAAAAAGTAAATAAAATAAAAAGATTAGGAGCAATCATCCCCTCGATAAAAATTGCGAAAACTGCTCTTCCACTTTTGAAAAGATATCAATAATGAAATGGTTTCTTATATTCCGGTTTTAAAATTAATTTAAAATAGTATATTGTGTAACTAGGAAAAAAAGCAATCGGCTGCGCCTCGTCCAGCAATTAGCACAAACGTCCAGGACTGTGCTTTTCCTACGAGTTGCACATACTCTTTTTTGTCCGATCGGAATTAATTAGAATACGTATTTATAAAAATAGAGCCAAATATTACTCTAAATAAAAACATAATATCAAGTTATGAATCGAGCGAGCTTGGAATTTATTACGTAACTAGGGAAACCACAAACAAGGTGTTTAAATATGACAGAAATGTTATATTCCCGGCCTAGGACGGTAGGACGGAAATGTTGTACATACAGTTATTGCATGTTGCCAAGCAACGAAAACAATATACTGGAATCATGACTTTTGTGGTGAGAAATCACATCGGAAAGGCATAGTTTTTCGTCCGATCGGATAAAAAATATTTTTCTATGGTTATCTTTTTTTTGGTTTTGGTTTATAATGGCCTATAACCCCAGTGCATGAAGAAAAATGACGAATTTCAACTAAGTTCAAAGTGTTATAACTACTTTAATATTTCAAATTTTCAAGAAATTAAAAATAAATCTGAGAAATTTGTTTATCTATCCAGAGAACTTAAAACATTATCCGAAAAACAAACCATTTTTCCCATCTTTTCAAAAAGCTGAACGCTTGTAACCACATCATTCTATATATTTTACATTTAGTTATATGCAGTAACTTCTCCTGCTCTTCAAAAGGAATGAGCGCTCTTAAAAAATATGGTGCTTCTTGAGGTTGTCAATAAAAAAACTTACACCTTATATTTAGCGATGTTATTCCCTTTTTTTCGACGTGCACACAAACGCAACTTTGATTTTGCTCCTTTTCGATAATCAGGTTCCATGATAAAGCAGTTTATATCGCTACACTAAACTAGGCACTAAGGTAGAAACAGAAAGTCCAGAATGTTTGGCCGGCGCGGCATAATAGTTGATCTTGATCACTAAACTAAGCACTAAGTTCAATGTAGTCAAAATTGTTACGTAAAAGTAAATAACAACACACAATGGGAAACAGAAAAAAGTTTGTAAGAACTTGACAAGACTACTACAAGACGAACAATCGACAACAAATGACAATAAGGGCGGTATTCAAATTTAGACCGTTTTATTGTATGCAGGTGGATGGCGGGGCGCCGAGTACCTACACTGAATAAGTAAGTTGACCGACCCTTTTGATGTCGAACAAGCCGCCCCCGCCGTTTTTTTTTGTCCGTGCTCGTAAATCACAGACCGATGATGCATTATTTTAGGGAATTAATAACTGGTTGGAGCCTACCAGAACTGATACGAAATATTTATTTGAAGCATGACAAACGGAAAACATTTTAGTTCCGGTTAAGCTTCGCATTCTTAGAATCCGTTTATAAATTGGATTCTTTCAGCTAATTAATGAAAACATTTTTAAATAATATTGTTTAAATATATGTTTTCATTAATTAGCCGAACGGATCCGATTTATAAACGAATACTAACGGATTCTAAGAATGAACGGAAAAAGAGAAAAACTATTGCTTGAATCCTACAGCTTATAGAATCATGAATAGTGAAAGTGATTTGCACCCAATATATTATTTGACACAAAAAAATATATATAATCCGCTACGTTTAAGTCCAGTCCTGACCGCAGTAAACGGCCACATGCTCCTCCCCTTGAATAAAACGCACGTGACTGATGCATTTTAATATTTGGTTTTTGAAGCACTGCAGACGTTCGGGACTTAGCATAGAATTTTGAGTAATTTTTGTCAAATTGATATTATTTTGGTATCATTGCAAAGCTAAAAGATCGGCCCACTTCCCTCGTGTAAGCGATTTTTGATTTAGGTCCCTATTTTTAAGGAAAAAAATTGTAAACATATCGATTTATTGCATAGATTACTATCTAAATTTCAAAAATTAAAAAAACAATTTGGAAAAACTATTACACGGCAACCCTATTAAACAGGGCTATCTTTCCAGTGTTTTTTAATTTAGGTCGCTAAGTTTATTCGTTTTCGAAATATGTGTTAAGAGCCGAGCACGTAAAATGGGTCTATTTTAGGCGCGCCATGGACTCTTAATAATAGCACACTCAACTTTATTTATAACTTTTGCTAGTTTATTACGCATAAAAATTACATGAAAATTAGGGATTTTTAGTAGTTTTGAATATTTTTTAACTCTTAATTTGAAAGTGGTTTGCGAGGTGGCATATTTAACAGCTTTTTGCATAGGGTTTTAAATATAATTCACAACCTTGCTTATAAGGTCGTAAAAAAGACCTAGACCAATTGGCATTTGCTCCATAGCTTTATTATTTATTTTTCCGTGTTCCTCTTATTGCTACAAGATCCAGAACCGTGTTTTACCTGCCATCAGCATCAAACAATCTAGAACCCATATATAAAATGTGTGCCCAGTACGCATATTCGTAAATACCTGACGCATTATCTTCCGAAGTTCATTCGTAAATAACAGACGTGTCGGACTAACGCGTCAGTTGTTTACAAGACTCCTTAGTGCGTTAGTTTTATTAATATTTCACTTTTCGCATGGCCCTCCGCTCGCTCCCGCTCGCTACGGGGGCTCAAGAAAAAGAAACTAACCAGGTGCTAACCCAAACGTAACCCATGACATACACAAAATCAAGAGAAAAACTAACCCAAACTAACCCAAGACATACCCAAAATCAAGAAAAAAACTGTTTAGAAATATAATCTTTAAAAAATAATAAAAAAATCAACGGGGTTTGAACCCGCGGCGTCCAGGTGAGACCCAACCATTTCAACCTTTCGACCACGACAGCTCTTGCGACAGATTGATTGAATCATGAAGCCATATTGTAATAATGCGTAATTTGGTATAGTAAATACCAGACGTATCGTCACCATACGTCTGGTATTTACGAGCGCCCGAAACTTCGCGAGTGGATAACGCGTCTGGTATTTACAAATATGCGCCCAGTACAATAATATTGCGGCTAACCTCGATATTTTTTCATACGTCATTAAGTCAGTTCTCGTATCAACTTAAAAAACTTATTTTTATATAATTTGTGATTTGAATTTGTAATATACAATTTATTATAACTATGAACTAACACAAGGTGTTAAATATTGTTACCTACTCACTAATTTGTATTCTTCACTTATATTTGTACATTATTGTCTTATAAATGGATTGCCTTTAGACAGAAATGCTTAAATAAATAAATAAGTAAATTATGTCTTTTTTGTTCTTCAAGTTTATTTTTTGCACTTTTAATCGCATTTATTGACGAAGCAATTCCGGCAGCTCCCTCACTTAGTGCTCCTAATGCAGAGAGTCCTGCAAATAATGGAATTAATGGTAACAAACCACTGAATTTTGGAATTGGGATAATGCTAAAGCATCTTCTGCCGCTATTCGTAAATTTGTGTATTTCCTTTCCAATATCCGTCTTAATAGTCTTTATTTTTTTTTTAGTTTTTTAGTTTTATTCCTTTACCTTTTTTTATTCCTATTCCTTTCTTTTGAATACCCATACCTAACTTAGACTTAGTTTTCATAATGCCTGCTATTACTAGTGCAGCCAATCTTTCTCCTAAAAGGGGTATGGGGTATCGTTTTCGTCCAGGATCTTCTTTTTACCCCGGCTACATCCCCTGAAAATTTCAGCCCTCTACCTATACGGGAACGGTTTTTTCCCAAAAATCCCCCCTTAAATTAGAGCCCCAGTCTCCCCCGTATGGTCTAAGGTGGCCTTCCATGGGGCGCACCTACCATAAAAATTTCAACCCCGTACCTCTTCCCGTTCTCCTGAAATTAAGTATTTACGTTTTTCTTTCTCCCCCCTCCCCCGGCCAAACGGGCTTTGGGGGGGGGGGGTCCCATCTTCGTCCAGGATCTTCTTTTTATCCCGGCTAAATCCCCTCAAAATTTCGGCCCTCTACCATACAGGAACATGCCAGTGTTATATTACATAGCCAAGCGTGACGCGTGACGGCTCGGTCTCATTCAACCCCCACAAAAAAAATGCAAAGCGCCTAAAGAAGTTTTCACTTCAAAAAGCATGATCTAGATATATGAAATTTTAGAAAGCATGGTGTCTTAATTAGAGGATCATGTAAAAGAGCAATAGTCGTAGGACCATCTGAACGTCATACGTAACGTATAAACTTAGACTTACGTAGGGCATTTTCAAAAAAATAAAAGAAACGGCATTATATCTTAAAATTTCGAAAAGTGTTATAGGAAAAGTTGTTTCCTTTATAGTTCTAGTCCTGTATGCAAAATATCATTCACCTACGACCACCTTCAAGACCTGCGTGTTTAGAACGCAAAGCAATCGGTTCGACGCCCGGCCCCTGCAAGACTTTTCCATTTATTTTTTTTTGATTAGTTAGTTTTTTGGCATGCCTTGGGTTAGTTTTGGTTAGTTTTGGTTAGTTTTTGTTGGTTGCGCCCCGCAGCGAGCGGACGTCAGACGGCACTGCATGAATACAAATAATGCGTGAAGTGAGAAAACGTAAATAACACACGTTGGTGAGTTTCCACCATATACTTTCGTACTAATACGCTGGTATTATTTAACTAGATATATTTTAAGCGAATATACAACTTTCTACAAATTCAAAAAATATATTAATTGACAAGTACGTGATTGTCTTGAACTTGGTGGCTGCGTTGTTAGGCTTGTACACACGTGCTTATTAGCCAATCAGGCGGCGTTATTGAGCTGAGGTTATGTAACGCGGAGGCTTCCTAAATACGCCACCGGTTGACCATCCACCTATTTTGGGCGGCCGCCCGTTTCGAAAGATCAAAACTTCTCATGACCCAACAACTTATCGTCCACTTCGACCATGCATATTTTTTAACCCGTGTAAAAGCGATGTAACCCAATGTTCTAGCCGACGTCGCCGATTCCTTTCGCTTTCACATAACTGATGAAACCCAAGCACAGGGGCGTAACATATTTTTTTCATCCACTTCGACTATATATATTTGTTATATTTTAACCCATATAAATGTGACGTAGCCTATCGATTTCAATTGCGTACCTGTTTTATAGGTTGTTATCTGTCACCTGTCATACGTCATCTATCAGTCGCCATTTTGTATTACGTCATCTGTCATACTTGTCATTATCGTACACGTGGGCTACTCTATTTTATAGGTTATGTTATCTTCACCTGAACCGCCATTTGTAATACGTCATACGTCATCTATCATACAGCATACTCCGTATTATAGGTTATGTCATCTATCAGCCACTAGCTATCACTTGTCATTATCATCCACGTGGGCTACCCCATTTTACTGTTTATGTTAGCTGTAACCTGTCAGCCGCTATTTGTAATACGTCATAAGTTATCTATCAAATATCACCTGTCACCTGTTATACGTCATTTGTCATACGTCATACTCCGTTTTATAGGCTATGGCATCTGTCAACAACCAGATGTCACTCGTCATTATCGCCCACGTGAGCTACGCCATTTTGTGGGTTATGTTATCTGTCGGCCGTCAACCACCGTATCGTACGTCATCCATAACCTGTCATACGTCATCCTCCACCTGTCAGCTATTTTTGTATTACGTCAAATGTCACCTTATCGCATATTATATACCAAAACACATCGGAAGGTGGAGCTAGGACATGAAACCAATTAGTTAATTGGTTAGTTAAGGCATCGAACTGCAAAATATTTTCAGACATATTGTCGCTATTCAACATGGAGTAGGCAATTTCTCTATATTAACTGAACTTTCTAAAATAATATTTTTCAATTGAATACAAGCGTCTGTAGATATATTTCGAGTTTCGCCGCTAAAGAACAATTTTTTCAGCTGTTTGGTTTAATATTGTTGCTAATCACATATCATTTAAAAGACAGAATCTAAAATTATATAATAGTTTAACATTGTCTAGGGCGCAACACCAAATATTACTGTCCTTGTGAAAATAACATTCTGGTATTTTTTTTAAATTTACTCAAGTTAGGTTCACTCTTCATAGGAATGTTGAATATTTGTTTCGCATGCATAAATTTCTTTTAAAACATTCATCTTTAAGTCACCTTTAACCATTATTTTTAGGTTGTCATATATTTTTAATATGTCCATCAACACTTTTTGTAGATCATTCAAGTGAATGAAGTCAGACTTCCAAACGGAATTTTAATATACATACTAAAGATTGAAATTAATGCAATATCTAGAAAAATATTAGGTACTAAGATCGTCAATAATCCTTGTCTTGAACAATACTATATTCTACATGTCGAAACTTGTAATAATTAAATACATATCATGATGACTAATCATATGAACGCGAGAATTCTAGAATATATGGGTGGGGCGCTAGTTTTCGTGTAATTTTAGCATGCTGGTTATATTAAAGAACACACAAATTTTAATTTATATTATATATATTTGAGTACATTTACAAGGTTTTCATTTCGATTATGTATGTGGTTTACATTCTTTAAAATCGCAGTGAACTCTAGGATCTAGACGGCGAACAGATTTTTCATGAATATAATTTTTTTCGGTTAAAGATGTCAGCATATTTTTGTTGAACCATTCAACTAAATCACTACTCTTTGGTAGACCCATCTGGTATAATTCAAATGATTTTTGCTACTCTCCAGTATTAAAGCATACGGAGTATCCGATGTTAAACTGTTTGCAAATTTAAGACTCTCTAGCTCTCCACAAAAGCTATTTAAAAGTCGTTCTCGTACATCGGCCTCAGTCAAAGGATCCATATATGTTTGGTGCGGTAGATTCTTAATATGATCTTCAACAATTTGTTTTAATGCCTCATAATACGTTCGTTCTCGAAAACCATAATTTTCATCGTAACAGGTATAACAGCATGTTTGAAATCATAATCGGAGCAGTCTTTCGATCCTTGTAATATTTGCTGCCAACTCGATATCCTTTTTCAACGTCACATATTTCGCACAGATCCTTAAGATCTGGCGTGCACTCAGAGCAATTGCCAGCCCTTCACCAAAAACACTCTAGGCATGACTGTTCTCGATAACTAAGACAACACTAATGAAGTATCCGTCGGATATCAGTTATGTTTTCTCTTTCAGATTTGCCTGATTGGAATAATGTTTCGATTTAATCCTATATCATGAAAAAGTTTGTGTTTTTTTAGTATTTATTACCATCGACATACATAAATCGTTAATATGGAACTATGGCCTATGCCCTAATATGTAAAATTATCATGTGAGTTCTAAATTATAAATAATTCTATATTCGAATGATCCTATATTTGAATTTTGTCAAAAATTGACTTAGACTAGTTCAGCATAGTATCATGTTAGATCCAACTAGATAAAAACATATTAGGTATAAATCCAGCTTCATTTTATAGATTGCTGCATTTGACTAATTGTTTATGTATTTTCAACTTAATTAGTTCATTTGGGGCACTATCTAAATAAAAGCCCATAGCTTTGAAAACCAGGCATATACCTTATTCAAAAATAATAGTCTTAATGATATACTCTTAAAAATATATCTGTAGATCTGGGATTAATTTAATTCTTTGTTAGCAAAAAAGCAGGAACCTAATCTTGAATCAAAAGTATTTACCATAGCCAAATACATTATTCTGGATATTAAAGTCTTATCTATTAAAAGTTTGATAAAATATCTCAAGATCTAGGATTAATTTAATTATTTAGTATATTAAAAAATACCAGCCGCTTAACCTTTAAATCAGATACATCACATTCAAAAAGAAAAGATCTGGGATTAATTTAATTCTTTATCATATTGAAATCAAAGGTGTTGATCATAATAAAAAATGCAAGTTTTCAGGTTATATATGCAGTAGATTTTTTAGGTTATGATTACTGAACGCAGTCATAATTTGCATTGTCTTTACAGGTTTCTGAACGCCCTCTCCCTGAAAAATACAAATAGAGCGGAATCAGTTGCCTCTGTCCCTCTTTCTCTAGTTCTTCGACAGTCACAGAGTGAAGACGTGCTCAATATTAGCTCCGCTAAAATTAAATCAATAAATCACATTGGCATTCGCCAGTGCTCGTGTTGAATCTATTAAAGCGAAGCATCCTAATTTGGAATCTAATCAAGATCAGATTCCAAATGTAATGAAAGAATACACAAGTGCTGTTGGAAAAATTACATATACATTAAAATCTGCCACGACTGTTGCCGAGAAGCAACATTTGACTTCAAGTGTCGGACAAGTTAAAGGCTAGAGACAACTAATAAAGAGGATGCAGTAAGTGATAGGAGGAAGTTACAAACCATCAAAAGGAAACGGCAACGCACCGAGTGAAATGGGAAGATCTACATTCTGCTTTCGAATCAAGAGTAAGGACTGGTGTCATTACAAATATCCGTCACACCGATGTTAGGCTGTTTTTGGAAGACTGCGCTGCCCTGCTCGAAAGAAGAATCCAGAACGTTTTAAAGAAGGATGATGTGTTAAAAGTGTGTGCTGTGCTTTGTGGAGAATTTCAAATTACCAAAGCAGATAAAATATTTGGTGAGAATAAATATTTAAATACGAAGAATGCGGTTATCTACACAGAGAAAAGATTCAAAATCCATTGCTAGCTGAAGTGGACGAATTCCAAGAGAAAGGCAGTGGCTGGGTGCCCGCTAAAATAATTAATTTAACGATAAATGTTAATAAGTTTAATCCACTTAGGGCAGGTAGTTATATAAAGCTTCCTAAACAAATTATTAACAGAAAGGGTTGTATTAATGTTCAGACTACTGATGAAATGTATTTTGGATGGGCAATAGTTTCCGCTTTGTTTCCTGCTCTCTCCAAAATTGCTGATAGAACGTCATCATACCCGAATCCTAGAGATGTGTTGAATCTAAAAGGCATTGAATTTCCTATGACTTGAAGACAAGTTCCTAGATTTGAAAAGCAAAACAATTTATCTATTAATATTTATCGACTTGAAAAAAATAACATTAACTTTAATGTAATACCAGCATACTTAACCAATAATAAGCAGGACAAGCATATAAACATTTTAATAATGCAAGATAATTATTATTGTGAGGAAGATGATGATGAAAATGCATTTGTTCCTCATTTTGTATGGATTAAGAGTCTGTCACGTTTATTAAAAAAACAAATTAACAAGAACCGCGGAAAAAATATTTTTGTGACCGTTGCTTTCACTACTTTTATACAGTAGAGAAGCTTAACCATCACCTCAAAGATTGTATAAAATTAAATAATGGTCCAGTTCCTAGAGTTCTAACACACGACAAAAAATGGGTCGAATTTAAAGATTTTAAATATAAAGAAAAGGCCCCCTTTATAATTTACGCAGATACTGAATGTTTGTTCGCTCCCGTAGAAGATGACGAAAGTAAAATACACAAAAATTTCAAAAGCATCTAGCCTTTAGCATTGGCTACTATGTTAAATGCTCATATGATGATAGTCTCTCATATTATAAATCTCATACGGGACCTGATTGTATGCAGTGGTTCGTGAAATATTTTTTTTATTTTGCTGCAGATGTAGAAATTATTTTCTTATGCCCTTTGCCTATGGATCGGCTATCTTTGGAACAAGAAACAAAATTTATTTATGCAGCAGAGTGCCATATTTGTGAAAACCGTTTACGTCTCAAGATAAAAAAGTTAGAGATCACTGTCATTTAACTGGAAAATATCGAGGTCCTGCGCATGAAAATTGCAACCTAAATTTCCAAGATGAACATACAATACCAGTACTTTTTCATAACATGAGTTCCTATGACGGACATATGGTGCTAAATGCATTAGCCGATGTTGCGGGAAAAATGAATGTTTTACCTGTAAACAAAGAAACATATATTTTGTTCACAAAATCTATTCCAGAAAACTTAATGAAATTTAGATTTATAGACGGTTTCCGATTCTTGGCGTAATCACACTAATCACCATGCTAAAATTACACGGAAATTAGCGCCCCCTCCATATATTCTAGAATTCTCGCGTTCATATGATTAGTCATCATGATATGTATTTAATTATTTTGCAAGTTTCGACATGTATATAGTATTGTTCAAGTCAAGGATTATTGACGGTCTTAGTACCTAATATTTTTCTAGATCTTGCAATAATTTGAATCTTTAATATGTATGTATATTAAAATTCCGTTTGGGAGTCTAAAATATATGACCACCTGAAAATAATGGTTAAAGGTGACTTAAAGATGAATGTTATATAGAAATTTATTGATGCGAAACAAATATTCAACATTCCTATGAAGAGTGATCCTAAGTTGAGTAAATTAAAAATATATACCAGAATGTTATTTTCACAAGGATGGTAATATTTGGCATTGCGCCCTAAACAATGTTAAACTATTATATAATTTTAGATTCTGTCTTTTAAGTGATATGTGGTTAGCAATATTATTAAACAACAACTGAAAAAATTGTTCTTTAGCGGCGAAACTCGAAATAGAACTATATTTATGGATGCTTGTATTCAATTGAACAATATTATCTTAGAAAGTTCAGTTAATATAGAGAAATTGCCTACTGCATGTTGAATAGCGACAATATGTCTGAAAATATTTTGCATTTCGATGCCTTAATGGGTAAATAACTAATTGGTTTCACGTCCTAGCTCCACCTGCACTATCATAACCGTAGGTAAAGTCAGCGAAAAATTGAGTAAAATCGAATATTTACTACTAATTGATTTATTTGCTTTCCGATGTGTTTTGGTATACAGCGTTAGTAAAAAGAACCGGAACGCTTAAATATATTCAAAATCGTTAAAGCTACATTTACAAAATTCGGTACCTAGGGGTTTCCGGGCGTGCGGAATTGAACCATGATATCGGCATTATTGCCAGATTTCCCAGTTTTGTGCTACAGGGAGTCATTTTGTTATCTTAAATGGAACGCCTCACTTATTTTTATTGCAATAAATTATGCGTATCAAATTTAGTAGGGCCCCAAATTTTCAAAATTTTATCTCTTCTAATTGCTGAGATGTGACAACAATGCATTTTTAGTAAAAAGTACCGGAACGCTTAAATATCTTCAAAACCGCTCAAGCTGCATTTACAATATTCGACACTGTTGCCAAATTTCCCAGTTTTGCGCTACACGAAGTCATTTTGTTATCTTAAATGGAACGCCCCACTTATTTTTATTGCAATAAATTGGGCGTATTAAATTTAGTAAGGTCCCAAATTTTTTAAATTTTATCTCTTCTATTTGCTGAGATGTGACATCAACGCATTTTTTCTAAAAGTAAAAAGTACCGGAACGGTTAAATATCTTCAAAATCGCACAAGCTGCATTTACAAAATTCGGTACCTGGGGGGTTTCCGGGCATGCAGAATTGAACCATGATATCGGCACTGTTGCCAGATTTTCCAGTTTTGCGCTACACGGAGTCCTTTTGTTATCTTTAATGGAACGCACCATTTGTTTACAGATAACATAACCTATAAAATGGCATAGCTCATGTGGACGTTAATGACGAGTGACATCTGGTTGTTGACAGATGATATCCTATAAAACGGAGTATGACGTATGACAGGTGACAGATGATATTTGATAGATAAAGTATGACGTATTACAAATGGCGGCCGACAGGTGACATTTAACATACCCTATAAAATGGAGTAGCCCACGTGGACGATAATGACTAGTGATAGCCATTGTCTAGATGACATAACATATAAAACGGGGTATGGTGATGATGATAGATGACGTATTACAAATGGCGGTTGACAGGTGAAGATAATATAACCCATAAAATAGACTAGCGGACGTGTACGATAATGACAAGTATGATAAATGACGTAATAAAAAATGGCGACTAGTAGATGACGTATGACAAGTGACAGATAGCAACCTATAAGACAGGTACGCCATTTAAATCTATAGGTTACGTCACTTTTATATGGGTTAAAATATAAAAAATATATATAGTCGAAGTGGATGAAAAAATTATGTTAGGCCCCTGGGCTTAAGCTTCATCAGTTAGGTGAAAGTGAAAGGGATCGGCGACGTCGGCTAGAGCATTGGGTCACATCGCTTTTATATGGGTGTAAAATATGCATAATCGAAGTGGACGATAAGTTGTTGGTTCAAGCTCGAAGTTTTAATCTTTCGAAATAAGCGGCCGCCCAAAATGGGTTAGCTCTCTACTAATGAAGGTGGTCGTAGGTGAATGATATATTGCATACAGGACTAGAACCATAAAAAAAACAACTTTTTCCTAAAATATTTTTCGAAATTTTAAGAAATAATGCCGTTTTTCGATTTTTTTCAAAACGCCCTACGTAAGTTAATTTATAAAATTATTGATTAATATATCTATAAAGTCGAACGTCTAGTATTAAAACGGTCATTACCAAGCCTTTACACCTTATTGATATCTTACTACTGCTACTGCCCGATTGCATTTAAGTTCAAATACAGCATTTAAGCAAATATTCCCAAGTTCATCAATGGATTTGAGGTAATTATTGTTGACTATGAATGTTGAGGTCATAGGTTCGATTCCTGAGTGGCTCTACAAACTTATTATTTAAAAAATATATAAATAATAGTAATATTAGGATTGCCGCGGTGATGATATCTGAGATTAAAAATGCTAGGAGGGATACTAAATGTAGTGTTAGTTCACCGTGTCACACCTAAACATAATATAGCTCAAGTCGCTGATTATTGACGATGTCATCAGGGTCGGGAAATTACGGTGGATGAGGTTCCTAATGCATCACGCGGTTGCGACGCCCAAATATGCTATAGCCCAGGTAGGTGATGTATATCAAGATCTTTATTTTCCCACCTAGGCCAGCTCGTGCCTGGCACATAAAATATTACATAGGACTTTAGATTTTCTTATGGAGATTTGCATGTAAAAATGGGCGAAATTGCGGGTCAGTATATTTCAGATTATGATTTTGTAGTTTTTGATAATAATTATTGATATATAACCATCATTTCAATTAAGTTACTATTAGTTCATGATCTCAACTATATCTATAAACATGAAAGAGAAAATTGCAAAAGAACTAGTGAAAGCTCATAAAGCGAAAATGTCAGGCCGTAAGGCCAGATATAGCAGAATCAAAAATTAGCCAAGAAAAACAGCTAAAGCCAATTACTCAACCTTTGCAGGAATTAATTTAAACTATCAAATCGGAACCATTAATAAAACGGGAAGTATCTTCACCGCCGTTATTTTCAACTCAACATTCTAACTTTTCATATATCAAGCAACAAGAAGACAGACAAATATATATCAAAGATATCTCCCGACTGATATACCATCATTTTTGCAAGAGGAAGAAATATTTCAGGATAATGACAATGATAGTGATGATAATAATGATATTTTTTCGCTCAGCTTTAGCCGCAAATTGAGTTCCACAACGAGATCTTAAGCAAGAGGAGGTACTTGTAGTCCAAACGAGTTCACTATAACCGAGCCAACTAACCATGCAGTTAGACAAGACATCCTTGAATTAACTACTTATAAGAAATATCTTGAGACATTTCACCCGGTGATAAGAACATTTGTTAATTTGCCAATTAAGAGTAGACGAGATGTGGACAACACTCACGGTCTGACTCATGATCCTGTAACCGAAAAATGGAAACTTGGAGATAGTTTGATCGATTTTGAAAAGGAAAATTTGAAAGTTCAAAATTTAGCCTACAACTCCCGGATTGTATGAGCTCATTTTTTTTCAAGTTTCAAAGGGCTATACATCAAACGATCTTGAAAATTATATGAATATTTTAAAAAGAACAAACGCTTCTAGAAGAAATTACGATGCTAATGAGCAGATGCAGGGAACCATCGATCCGAAATATCGAACAATAATTAAACCATATTTAATTGAAAAGAAAATACTTAAACGACCGAGCAAATCCACCACATCCAGCATCTTAAGCGTATCTAGTCTAAGCAGATTGAAACCATCTCAAACACGTCAGAGAACAACAAAAACGAGTTCTACATTGTTAAATTTATCAAATAAAAAACTTGATTATGTCTATTTCGATGATGTGAACGAACTAGTGGAAAGATTAAAATTACTAGTTTCTTCGCAAATGGCATGTCATACTGGCCATGAAAATGATATTATATCAATATTGGAAGACCTTCGAGAAGCAAAAATAATTGTATAAAAGCTAATGAATTAAGCAACTATTATGTTATAGAACACGAAATTAAAATGTGATCGGTAAATTCGGATCACATACTTTTCAAAGATCAAAATAAACTATTAAAATATGAAAATGTTTCTAATTTTACTTCTTCATCTTCTGATATCTTAAATTATGTGGATATTAATAAAGTAAAATTGTACTATTCCATTGTTTTACCTTTTATCGGAAAATGGGATTCTATTAAGAAACAATATGAATTACTTCAAGATGATAGAACTACGTATGTTTTCGCATTCAAAGGGGGGTATATAGAGAGAGTTGAATATCCAAAAGAAGTTGTTGTTCTTCATATAAACGCACAAGCAATAATATATGGAACGAAAACTAAAATTATATCAGGTGGTGTAATTAGTTTTCACAATGCTAAAAAATCGATAAAACATTGGCCGATATTTTATGGAGAATTTATAATAAAACGTCCAAGTTTAATAGAATATTAAACATTCTTACCTTACAACTCTGACAGATAACTTGAAAGAAGATGTTGTTAATGAACTTTATAAGCCAAGCAGAAAAAATTACAAACGTCTGAGCGAGGGGTAAACCGCATCTGAAAATTTGTACACCATATTTCCATTTTTCATAATATTTCCACATGAATTCCATATATTTCCACATATTTCCACATGAATTCCACATATTTCCACATGAATTCCACACATGTCCACGTATTTCCATATAAATTCCACATATTTCCATATAATTTCCACATATTTCCATACATTTCCACTAATTTCCACTTTATTTCCACTTTTTAATTATTTATAAGATGATTTACATTAACAAATAATATTTGGTGAAAAGTAAATCCGAGGTTAAAACAAACACATTTGCCAGACAATATTTATTTATAAAAATAGCGTAAAACGCAACATGTATGTAGGTATAACTTATACCTATAAAATAACTATAAAATAATTTAGCGGGTGTTGGACTAATGAATCAAACTTCTTTATTTTTCAATTTACCAACCTTTTGAGTCAATCAAAAAGTGATCGAGTTTTTCCAATTGAAACGTTAAATTAGCCTAATTAGATATTATTATTTATAGGGTAGATAAATAAATGTCAAAACGTAGCACAATTTAGAAAAAGAGGTTTTATTCCTTTGTCATATACATACAGGGTGTCCCAGGACTGATGGTAACAAATTAAATCGCTGCCGCCTTTCAGCCTTTCGAGTACGATTGGGTATATTAATTTGTGAAATGCCCTCGTAGTGCACTGCGTCGCTTGAAGTTTTTTGGTCCGACTCGATGGGAAATAAAATTTGCGTTGCTGAACAATGCGATTTTAAACAAATTGAATTTAGAGCGTGAAATTAGAATCGATGACCTTTAAATATTTACAACCTACAACGATTCAAGAACCGTGTCAATCAACACCTTCGCACACATACCGCTCGTCGAGCGCCATAGGATCTCCCTTTAGTGTGTGTGTCACTATCATAAAAAAAATAGAAATTCAGCTTAATAATCGAAAGTGGATAACATTTTTATTGTTTATTGTCCTGTTATTTTCATAACGGTATTTTTTGATTAAAAATTATACTAATATTCTAAACAAAACATGTAAACATTAATATAAACAAATACGTACACGTTAGTTATTATTATATTTCCTAAACAGATACTACGAGAGATACCTAAACTATTAATCCCTAATTCTTTTAGCTGCTACCTACTTTTATAAAATATTGACCTTTGGTAGTAGTTCCTTCTGTACTTCTCCCAATGACGTCACATGCTGTTACCAGAATGTACGCGGCTTCCCTAGCAAAGCAAACGATTTTTATAGTGCCGTTGCTGCTTGTACCTACGATATCGTTGCTGTTACAGAATCAGGACTCCAACCCGATATTTTGAACACTGAACTCTTCCCCGAATGATATGTGGTCTACTGTTCTCCGACAAATTTGCTTCTGAACAGCTGGATCCTTCGAATGTTTGCGAAGGAGCGCGACTCATTCACATTTTAGGTTGTAAGCTAACTATTAATTATTTTATATTATATATATTTATTGTTTACATATCTCCTTCTACTAACGATATTCAGGTAGAAATTTTCCTGGAGGCTCTTTCGTCAATCTACCCCTTAACAATTTCAGAAAAGTCAATTTCATAGCTATTATGAGCTAA
Organism: Pissodes strobi; assembly: GCA_016904865.1. Lineage (NCBI taxonomy): Eukaryota > Metazoa > Arthropoda > Insecta > Coleoptera > Curculionidae > Pissodes > Pissodes strobi. The sequence continues at coordinate 49,283 of MU183256.1, read as the reverse complement.
TGTCGAACACTGACTGGTCGCCTGTTCTCAATGGCACAGATGTCGGTAACTCATGTCAGAGTCTTTATGAGGAGGAGGAACTCATTGACAATGTATTCAAAACAGAAAAGGCCTATCGTGACTTTAAAACCCATAAATCTCCATTTTACCTCGCCAGATACAAATCTTTGCGCAGCTTAATTAAATCGAGCCCCGACAAGATACAGGGAATATATCCGGCATGCCGAAACAATCATAACTTCTGATCCATCAAACTTCTGGTCTTTTATTCAAGGCAAGATAGCTCAATCCTGCATTCCAGCCACTATGAAAGACACTAATCACTCTTACCACGGACCCCAATGTGTCGGCGTTTTCCAACTATTTTCAAAGTGTGTACAAATATTCCCACCAGCCTGCAAAGATTGATCCGTTAATTCAGTATTCCGATAGCATCGACGTTCCGCCAATAACTACTGATGATATAGTTGTAGCAAGCAAATAACTTTAAAACAAAATCACCCCTGGCCCAGACGGCGCGGCGTCCCACTTCATTGTTAGAGACTGTTCCATCGTTTTGTGCGAGCCCCTGTGTCATATCTTCAATCTGATACTGGAACTGGGCATGTTTCCTGAAACCTGAAAGGTTGCAATAGTCTGTCCCATGCATAAGAAGGGCGATCCAAGAGTTATTGAAAGTTATCGTCCTATCTCCATGTAACTTCTCCAAAATATTCGAGATTATCCTGCACAAATTTTACCAATATCTTTGTTATCAAACAGCTTTATTACTCCTTCGTTAGACCAAGGCTGGATTATGGGTCACTTGTATGGTGTCCGTGTGGTATGATCGCCACATTGATTCGTTGGGGGCTGTGCAGAGGCGATTTCTCACGTATCTTATGTTCAGAGAGGACGGTATTTACCCAGACCGAGGGTTTGATCATAACCTTTTGTTGTCTAGATTCAGGAAACTGTCGCTGCCTGCACGCAGATACAATTCGCTGACATTCCTTTATACGCTTCTCCATGATGTGATCAAATGCCCCTTTCTTTTGGAAAGTATACGATTTCATGTACAGAGTTTAGCAGCTAAACAACAACCCGCGTTCAGTCTGAGATTGGCGAGATCCTTGGCGAGATCTAATATTCTATACCAGTGCTCCATTCACAACATGTGCAAAAATTTCAATCTTGTATCAAACGCCTCTCATATACATACCAGCAACTTGTCTAAGGTCCTGAAACATCTGCGTGAGGCGTCTGGTTTCGCCTCGGGTTTCCTACCTTAACTGTATCTCCGCATTCTTCATCTTCATTGTTCCCTTGTTTTCATTTCTTTCTTCTTTGTCACTTCATATTTTGGCTTATTTTGTTTTTTTAGTTTCCCTAACATACTTTGCGTTATTCGTAAAGTTCTTGATCGGTTTCGTTCCTCTCAAGGTTCCTCTACATTCCTTATATTTAGTCTTAGTTTAATTTGCTAGTTTATTTTAATTATAACTATTATTTATTTTATATTTTATTATTTTTCTTTGTATAAGAATATTTTTGTGAATTACTTGCTCTTAATTTGTATGTGAATTTCCTGTAATTGGGCGTTTGCCTGTTGGAAATAAAGAGCTCATTATTATTATTATTCAATTCAATTCAATTCAAAATATGCTTTATTGTCTAAAGAAAATTTTCTCATTGACAAAGCTGGAAACTAAAGCTAGCAAAAACATCAAACTTCTAATATTATAGTAACATATGTACAATACGTATAAGTAACACAAAAAATGTTCAAAACAATCTGAGATAAAATATTTCACTTCAACTTTCCATTCAAAACATGCTACATTGGCCAAAATACACGGTATTCATTAGCAAAGCTGAACTATGGCTATTTAAAACAGAAACTATCACGATAAATGCTCTAGAATAGAGAAAGGACAGGACAAAAAAAACAATTATGTCAGGGAAAAAACAAATTTGAAATAAATAAATATATATAAACACTATTCGGTATACAATTAGTCAAACAACAGATACACAGAAAACAAACTAAATCAAAGTCTAGAAAGTATCACAAAAGTACTCCTCAATGCTATAGTATGCCTTGGTAAGCAGCATTTTCTTCACTTGCGTTTTAAATAACTTAAAGGTTGAAACCCTTCGAATTGAAAGTGGGAGAGTATTAAACATTTTTTTACTATTGTAAAAGATAGACTTTTGAGTCAGTGCGGAAGTTGGTATTGGTAAGTTAATTTTAAATGAAGAACGCGTATTGGTAGTGCTAATCGATCTAATCATAGAGCAGTACTTTCTATACATCAAACACACAGTTTCCAGAATAAAGATAGAGGGCAATGTTAAAATCCTTTCCCCTACAAAACAAGGTCTGCATGACTCCCTGTACCCAAGGCCACAAAGAATTCTAATGGCACGCTTCTGCAGAACAAAGGTCTAAACAAGTATTCCGCACAGCTCCCCCAGAAACAAACACCATAACGCAGATGGGAGTCCACCAAGGCAAAATAGGCACTCTTAGTCAAAGTTTTATCTAACTGGCTTTTAATATTTCTTAAGGCAAAGCAGTTAGCTGCCAGTTTTGAAGATAATAGCTCAGTATGCTTGTCGAACCTTAACCTAGCGTCAATACACAAACCCAGAAATTTATTAACGTGAAGGGACGGAACAGGGTAAGTATTCAGGCTTACACCATTTAGATGACACTTGAAGTACAATATATTGGTCTTGGAAATATTGAACGACAATCGATTGCAATCGCACCATCCCTTAACAATGGCCAGATCCCTGTTAATCATACCACTAAGAGTCTGGGCGTCCCCACTATGCCAAAGAAGGGTAGTATCGTCAGCAAAGGATGTACACTGGCCGGTTTCGATTATTAGTGGTAAGTCATTAATGTATAAGAGGAAAAAAAGTGGGCCGAGAACAGAACCCTGGGGCACCCCCGCTGAGACACTTAACTCCTCTGAGGAGCTGCCATTAAAGACAACTCTCTGTCGTCTGTCAGACAAATAGGACCTAAACCACGCCAGAACACACCCTCTGAAGCCATAGGCTTCAAGCTTCCTCAGCAGTATTTCGTGCGATACACAATCGAAGGCCTTGGCCAAATCACAAAACACAACGGCAGCCACATCTCCATCGTTGAGCCTCAGGTAAAGCCTTTCAAGCATATGAAAAATGGCATCATTGGTACTCTTGGAAGACAGAAACCCAAACTGGGATTTATTTAATATATTATTAGCTTCCAAAAAGTTAACCATTCTTTTTTTAAGGAGTTTTTCGACAATCTTGGACAAGGTAGGCAGCAGTGAAATAGGCCTGTAGTTAGAAGCAATATCTTCACCCTGCTTGAATATAGGAATGACAATGGCCCTCTTCAGCAAATCTGGAAAATTGCCATTCAAGACTGATCTATTGATACATTCGGCCAGTGATAATAGAGCTGCAGAGGGTAGATTTAAAAATATATCCAAAGATATCTCGTCCCAACCTGCAGATCTTTTGTTTTTAATTTGGGTTAAAGTGTTCAGAAGTTCCTCAGCAGTAACAGGAGTAAAGTAAAAGGCATTATTAACTGAGATGCCACGCATAAAAGTCAATGGGTCAGTACCATCAGAAGAGAGGCTCGTGGTAAGTTGAGAGGCAATGGAGCAGTAGTAAGAATTTATAATATTAGCTTCCAATTTGGAATTAAGTTTCTTAGATTCTTTACCCCGCAGGGAATTAACTATTCGCCATCCCTCTCTCTGCTTGTTGCTTGCGCATGCCAGTCTGCAAGTATAATAGTTATTCTTAGCCGCTTTTAAAACTTTGCGATAAATATTACGGTAATTGTTAAAGTAGTCAAGAAAAATTGTATTATTCAATGAATATTTACGAATAGTATGGAGACATCTCATGTTCCTCGCAGAAACCCTTATACCCTTCGTAATCCATGGCTTATCTTTTTTTTGTTTTAAGGTTAAAATGGGAAATGCTGCATTAAAAACATGCATAAGTTGTTGGTAGAAAGTAAACAGTGGGTTGCCTCCGCCGCACAAGGGGCCCCAATCAACCCCTGAGCAAGCATGGGCAAATGTAGCAAAGCTTCTCCTACAAAAAACACGGCCACGTCTTCTTCGCGTCCTAAGTTCATTATTACTATTCTTGAAATTAAACTTACAGAAGACCGCCTCATGGTCAGACAGACCGGCATTCATCACCACACACGGCACATCACCACCCACATTCGAGCATACATAGTCCAGCACAGAGGAAGACCTCTGATTTACCCTTGTAAACGAATTGACATGCATTTTCAGCCCATATGAGTGTAATAAGTTATCAAGAAATCTAACCACCCCCCGACTGCTGTCAGCGTAATTAATATTAAAGTCGCCCTGAATAATGACCGAAGCATGAGGCGGAATTCTGCTCAACAAAAGTTCCAACCTGCCAAGAAAAACATCACAACTAGAGCTAGGTGAACGGTAAATACACACAACAAACAAGTTCAAAAGGTCAGAAAATATAGCAGAGCACTCAAAAGACATTTCACTACAAAGATCGTCAAACTTAGATATGCTCCCAAATCTAAGCAGGTCAAGAGCGGAATCATGCAAGAGGATCATGGTACCACCATGCAAAGAAACAACTCTGCAAAACTTACTCATCACCACATAGTTCAAAACATGAACAGGTTCATCAGTCTTCAACCAGTGTTCAGTAAGTAGCAAAAGCGAAGGGTAACCCAATCTCTCCAGAAAAACTTCCAATTCGCTAGATTTTTGTCTTATGGATCGGACATTCAGCAAAAGTGTAGTTAATCTGAGGTAGCCACATCTAAAAAAGTAGCACCATCCGAGTCAGAACCCGCGTCAGACGTTGCAACATCCACCAAACCCTCCAAGTCATCCAAACTATCATGGTTCAAGGCCTGCCCAGCTGTATGGTTCAGACCATCGTGATCATCGTTACCTGTGTTTTTTCCGGAAGAGCAATCAATGTGAATAAGATTAGAAGAATTGGACTTAGGAGCTTCAATAATTTCCAGTAATGATTCTGAAATTCTAATGTTTTTAAGTTTGGAGCCCATTGCGTCACAGATATTCAGAAACTGTATGCGATTCCTAGTAAATCTGTCGACAAAATCTATAAAATTACATAACTTATAATTAAAAAAGGAAACATTATAAGAAGGCTTAACATTGCTAGTTGAAATACTACCTATGATACAGCAGGATAAAAAATATTACATTAGTATGTAGGCAGGATTTCAGTTTATGGTTAATGTATCTAACACTAGGATACTTTCCTGCTGCAAGATCGTTTGATCCACACCCCACGACTATAAAGTCATTATCTGTAAAATCCTTAGCCAGGCCACCAAGACACTCAAGTACCTCCTTGTAAGGTGCATTTGGCTTAATGATAGAAAGAATACGTACATGTGCTCCAAGTCCACGTCGCAAAGGTAGGTCCAGTTTTTTAACCGTCTGGTCTCCAAGTAAAAGTATCTTCCTGACGTTCGGCTTCTCCATGGGTTTATCCAATGCCATGGTACTCTTCAGACAAGAAACTACATCAGGTTCCAACGGTAGCAAATCCTGGCAGACCGCATTCAGAGAGTGGTGACCAGCTTGTGACCTAAGAACATTCAATTCGGTACAATATGAAGCGATCTCCACCTCCAGAACTCTAATAGAATTGACCATGCTCTTATTAATTGCACCAAGTTCCTCCAGATCTTTTTGCAATTCGGACATCTTTTCCTTGTGTGATTGAAGATTTTGTTCAAGAACAGCCTTATCGTGATTAAGTCCCTTAATGATATTATTTAGACAGACAACTTCATCACTTTTCTTGTTTAATTGATCTACAATTTGTCTTTCTGACTCAAAAATATCATCTTCAAACTCCTGAGTTTTTTTCCTTTCTTTCTTGAACGCCGATTGCAGCAATTTAAATTCAGATTTTTATTTGGAAAGTTCTTGTTCTAGGTTCAATATAGTGTTATCTTTGTCAGATATTATTATATCAAGTTGGTCTCTCTTCTCGGTAAGTTCAATCTTGAGCAAATGATTCTCTTGCTGTATTTTATCCAGCTCATAAGCCAGAGGATTGGGCCGATCGTGCGTTTCAAACGCCCTCTTACATTCGTGAGAGCAATAAATTTTCTGCTCACTTAATTTGGTGTGGTTTTTAAAATCCCTTTCCAAACAACTGGGATGAAAGATATTTGTGCAAGTCACGCAGCAATAATAGATGTATGCTTTGTTTGCGCAGCACTTGAATTTGAATTTCGTGTTCATCGTTGTTTGTTGCCCACATCCACTTTACTGGAACCAATGCAATTCTGGATTCGACACACCAAGTAAAATAGCGACTCGCTAAAATAGCGGCACGCAAAAACTCCACCTCGATGTGTTGATGTTTGGTTTGGCGATATCAATGCTTAAGTTATCTGATAACGACGATAACATTTTAAATTCGTAGCCTCGTTGATTGAAAAAACGCATTCCTTGACAAATAAATATTACTATTAATTCACGCTTATTATTCTAGCACAATTACTAGTACACTTTTCACTTCTAATTTGATGTTGAAAAAAATGCCAGGTTTTTATTTAACTAATGATATAAATTTCAATATTTTGTTTCCACTATAACTCTTCTAACTTGAATTGTTTCTTAAATGATGTTGCAAATGCTTGCAAATATCTTATAATCCATTACCATTGGAATTTTTTTCCGAATATAGCTTCTTGTATTTAAAAATTATGGTTGATTGAGCATTGGATAGTGGGCAATTATCGATTATCAGGATCAAGCAAAAATTATGATAGATTCTGATAATTATCGGGCATTTGGCAACACTGTTTAGGACATCGAACAGGGAGTTGCAACATTGCGACATGTGCCTTGTGAATTATGCGCGTTATAAGATCCTTTACACAAATAGTGTACTATATAAAAAGCGGCCTTTTCCATTGGTCGATTCGCATAGCCTTCCGCTCTCTTCGCTCGCTACGGGGGCTCCAGAAAAGGAAACTAACCAGGTGCTAACCCAAGACATACCCAAAATCAAGAAAAAAAGCTGTTTAGAAACATAATCTTAAAAAAAAAGAAACGGGGTTCGAACCCACGTTTTCCAGGTGAGAGCCAACGATCTAAACCTCTACACCACCAGAGCTCTTGTCAGAAATCGATTGCATCACGCAGACATATCGTAATACGAGATGGATCGACCAATAGGAGAGGTCGATTTTTTACATAGTGCACTATTGGTGTAAAGGATCTTTAAATGCGAATTATGCATAGTTATTGCGCATGCTCATATTAGATAATTGTATAAGAAATACCATAAAATACCACTCAAAATACTAATAATACCCGACAAAATACCATATAATACCAAATATTACTAGATAATACCAAATATTACCATATAATACCAAATATTACCAGATAATACCAAATATTACCAGATAATACCAAATATTACCAAAAAATACCCAAATAATTGCAAAAATACCAAGCCAGTGTACACCAAAATACCATCAGCGGTTGGCCCCTCGATGTAGATAGTCACAAATTTAAGAAATCTACTTTTGGAATGATCCATATGCTTCCAATAATTTCCACGTATTTCCACATAATGTCCATTAATTTCCACATGAATTCCACTAATTTCCACCTAAATTCCAAATATTTCCACTAATTTCCACCTAAATTCCACATATCTCCACTAATTTCCACCTATATTCCACATATTTCCACACATTTCCACTTCCATTTCCACTAATTTCCACTTGTTTGTACACTACATTTCCACTGCGGTTTACCCCTCGCGTCTGAGGGTTATCATGTTGGTAGTAATTAATGTATTTTCAAAATATGTTTGGACAGAACCAATTAAATCAAAATTAGGAAAAGAAGTTACTCAGGCTATGAGGAAATTTTTGGAAAGCGATGAAAATGTCCCAAAAAAAACTTCAAACTGATATGGGAAAAAATTCTTCAACAAAGATTTTCAAAAGTTAATGGTTAATTTTAACATAAATCATTACAACACTTATTCTAATTTGAAAGCAAGTGTGGTGGAAAGAGCGAACAGAACTATAAAAAATTTAATGTGGAAAAAATGCAGTATTCGTAGAACGTACAAATGGATTGATATTTTAGGTGAAATAGTTGAAAATATAATTACACTAAACATTTGACAATCGATAAAAAGCCAAATGAAGTTAAGAAATAGAAATTTTAAGATTAGCTTTTACTCACGCAAAAACAATTGATCCAAGAGTTTAAAAATTTAGTGTGAGGGATTATGTGCGGATAAGCAAGTAGCGAGAATCATTTTCCAAAAGTTACACACAGAAGTGGTGAAAAGAAATATTTGGCATAAGTTAAACTTACAAATCCTACAACAAAGTTGTAGAAAGTTAAACATCCAGATGTCTATTTGGTAGAAAAGCTATTAAGAAAAAAGGGAAATAAAGTATATGTTAAATAGCTTGGACTGGATAAATCACACATTTCGTGGATTCTTAATAGAGATGTACGGTAATTTAATGGTTTTATTTTACACCCTTTTTAAGTGAAAACTTATATTTTTATAAAATAGAAACAAATATTAGAATTGAAATATTATTAAAAATCACTTTAAATTTATACATTAAATCTTTGATAACCTTGCAATATACACAGGAGTGTGATATACCGATCTTGAGCAAACTATACACTTCCTCATTGACTGAATATTCCACTTGCCTCTTGTATGTTTATGAATAGAATTTTGAAAAAAAATAATCATAATGGCTAAAACAAAAATAACATAATATGTGCTCCTCTCTATCAGGAAATGTTTCTACAATTGCATAACTTTGAGTTATACAAAGCACTCGGTCAAATAAGCCAACCTCATTGAAGTTCACGAGAAACACCACATTTCCATCTGCATATTAATCTTCTTGATCAATTTCTAATTCGTCTGGATTGGATGGTTCTGCTTCAATTTCCATGAAATTATTTGCATCATGGTCACCTATGAATTCTAATTTGTCAATGTCTATTGAACCCAAATCTCTAAAATGTATAGATTACAAAGCTCTCTCGAGGTTTAAATCATCCTCAATATCTTCCATTTTATATTGGTTCAATTTTAAGGCTTTAGCTTTAATTATGAAGGTATTTTTTTACTTCTATGCATTCGAATATATGCAATCGAAGCTTCTTCCTTGGTTTCTTCAAAAAATATTGCACTAAAGTATCTTCTACTAACTGCACAATTTCCTTTTCTGATTGTCAACTCTGCTAAACATTGAAAGCAGCACTTATGATCGCAAGACTTAGCAACACAAATTTCTGTCTTTTCCATTAATTTGAAGCTAATAAAACACTCATTTTCTATACATTGTTTCTCTATGCACTGTTCTTCTATGGGATTTTTCTTTTTCACTTCAATTTTTTTCACCACTTGCTTTTTGCAACCACTCTTTCTTTTTCTTTTCCTGGTAATAACCATAATCTATCTTTACAAATTTTGAATTAAAGTGGAGAACTCTAAGCTGCTAGTTTTAAAATAAGAGTTTAATGGCCGGTTGCATCACATATACCTGAAGCAAAGAATACTAGAGCGGTTCTTAGAATTTAAGAAAGCCCTAAATTTGAATACATTGCAACAACGTTAGTCTGTCAAAAACTTAACTAAGTATAGGTTAGAATTGGCAGCATAGCATTAATAATTGAAACCGTAGGGAATTTTCGTTTTCACTAAACTTTTGTTAGGAACATTGTTTCATTTTAGTATATAACATAATCAGCATAACCTCACTCTTGTGGTGGAAATCGTTTTTTTGTCAAAGTTCAAAGTCATAAAGAAAAGGTATACTTATTAATTTTAAAACGTTCAGTTTAGGAAGTATTATTTTATATGGCCTACAAATGCGATAGTTCCTCCCATGTCTCTTTTCCCAAGGAAATGAGAAGGCTCGGATTAAATACTATTATAGATATGGATATAATATCTACTTACTTATCGCCTTAGAACGCCAGTATTTCCTTTATTTGAGGCAGAACCTCTAGCACGTGGGTTTTGTCAAGCGGAACATTGTAATGAAGGTGAAATTATCCATTTCCTACTTATACTATGTTGGGGTTTGGAACCTTCGCCAACATGCTCTAAAACGGAGTTTTATCCACAATACCGAAACAGAATTATTGCACTCGACGCGCGTTTCATCTCCTGATGATGCTAACATGGTTAGCGAAACGCGCGTCGAGTGCAATAATTCTGTTTCGGTATTGTGGATAAAACTCCGTTTTAGAGCATTTCCTACTTTAAAAACTAACCCATAATAGGTTTTTTGTTTTTGCTAAAGTGAACGCACCAAGAGCAATACATATAAACAGAAAATATTAAGTTATAAGTCACAACTTAAGCTCATAAGTGAAGAAAAATCTCCACTTTAAATAAAAGGACCATAACGATTGAGTGGTGGTGTTATCGAAATAGCCGATTTATTACATACTTAATGCTAAGGCTCCCTTAAAAAGTGTGGGGCAACCGGGCATAAGTGGGGAATAAAAGCTAAAGATTACATACAAAATGTATCAAGGTTATACAAAAGGCGACACCTTATTTCATGATGAAAGAGCCTCCTCAGTAGGTGAGCGGTCAATAACCGAGGCGTAATTCAACAAGGTTACATTATAGGGTGAATCAATACTCGGACTTATGTTTGTATCTTAATAGTCAAAAAGGTGAGGAAATATATTAAAATTCTACAGAGAGACACAAACTTATTTCATGATGAGAGAGACTCCTCAGTAAATAAATGAAAGTGAGTCCTCACAGAGAGGTAAATTACCTCCTCCGTGAGGACTCACTCTCATTAACACACTTCTGATAGTCTCCAGTTCTTAGCCCCGAACGACAAACTAAGGCGGCACCTGGAACAAAGCCAGTTGCTCGCCCAGTATGCACTTAAATTAGCCAGCTGTTAAAACGGATTCTAACGGTGAATAACATCTATTTTATCTGTATATGATAATCGCCGTCTTTCCTTGCATAAGGTATTGACGATATGGAAGAATTTGTGCGATTACTATGTTATTTCTGCTTCTCTATCACATTTTTTTTTTGTTTTTTGTTTTTTTTTATGGCTGTGGCGCATACATCAATAACGTGAGCAATTAAGAAGCGTCTAGGTACAGACCCTCGAGTATCGATTTTAAGCATTGCGCGTGCGTATTCACGAATTTCTGTTCCCTATTTCGCACGACGTTGGCCGAATATATCACAATTACCCATATTGCTACGATCCAGTGAATTGCTTTCAACTGGTCTGGTAGTGCAGTGGTCAGACACTGTGCTTGTGATACAGCGGCACGGGTTCGAGTCCCGTCGGTAGCAAGGCATATTTTTTAAAAGTTATATTTGCTTCTTTTTTAAATTTGGTTTAGTTTATGTTAGTCTTGTCTGGTTGTGCCCTGGAGCGAGCGGAGGGCCATGCGCGAAGTTAACAATACTCCTTCAAATTCTCGCCCTCCCTATATCATACATCGCGTACACGCAATGGCTTAAATCGATACTCGGGGTCTGTACCTAGACGCTTGTAGCAATTAGAGCACATACGGCTCTTCTAATTGCTTTCCCTTGTTTGTTCGTCATCGTTTGAAATAATAACTTATCGGACTTTTATACCTCCAAGGACTTTTTTAAATCCAACCACGAGGGTCATAGATCATTATAGGCTATGGATAGGACTAGAAAATATTTTCAGACGTATAATGTAATCGCGATTTTTCTTCTTACTGGTTTATTTGCGGTTTGGTGATGCAACGCAGGCAGCCAAATAAACGGCTGCCTGCGATGCATATAGAAGTTAAAAGAAAATCGCGAATATGAAGCACATTTATGAAATAGGTAAACACGCCCAATTACAGTGGATTAAGTCATCGGGAGGTTTCGTTTATCGTTTAACTGGCGCACATTATACTCGGTTTGCGATGAGCGAAAAATTATTACATCGTATGGATCTAATTTTTCAGATTATAATATACTGTTGCGCATAGTAATAACAATGGCTCGGTTTCTAAGAACCGCCCGGTATTCTTTCCTGTCCCGTACTATACTTGGTCATCGATACGTATTACTGAATAACATTATAGCCTTTTGAAAACGGCTAGGATTATACCTGTTTCGAACCGAAACGTCAAGTGTAAATAAACACGACACAGATATCTTGTTTTCATATAAGAACTAAATCCCAAGAAATATTGGTAAAATATATATTACTGAGGCATAAGAATATCGTTTTCAAGAATATATCCAGTGCAAAGGTGAACATATGCATTCATACTATCAGAGAAAATTATGGAAGTGGTGCAACAAACAAAACGAAGCTTCGAAAAAAGCTAGGATTATCCGACCGGTACGTCCAATAAGCATAAATACATGATAAAGGTTCATATTGTTACGTTTTTCCCGTGGGTTCTGAACGAAATTACAACTTTTACTATTTCAAACTAATAGTATCTTTATTCTCTACCACTGTTTACAATTGAACACACTAAACTACCCTTATAACTTTACAATTAATAGCTCTTTACAATTCAACACTCAATGATTAACTACCTAAACACGCTTTAGGTCTGCTTCTTATATACAATCTCAAATATGTCACTAATACTCGAGAAGAAGCGAGGCCACTCTATATGATTCTCGATCAGGGCCTCCAGATAATTCTAGCGTTCCTGAATCTTCGCGGCCGGCCGGCGATGACATCGCAAGGCCAGTTTTATAGAGTAGCACCAAAACATTGGGATGGTTACTAGCCGTGACATTGCCTCCCTCTTAAACCTGATTGTCTCGATCAGCTAATTCATGTCCGTGATATGCTTTCAGCCTGTCGAGGTAGGTGGACAACTTTCAGTTTGCTTCTGGGGCTACGTTGAATTCTATATATTACATCATTAATTCTTTTGATGACTGTATAGGGCCTTTCCCATACTGGCGTTAGCTTGGGGGATCTTCCTTTCTTCCTCTGCGGATTATATAACTAGACTTTATCGTTCATCTGAAATCTCATAGATTTAGCTTTGAGATCATATCTTGTCTTCATTCGGTCACAGGCTTTCTCCGTGTTCTCTCCGACTAATTCATGGATGTATAGTAACTTTTTCTTAAGAGAGTCCGCGTAGTCCTGAATTTCCATATCCTGGTTAATTAATTAATGGAATATAGGTCACAGGGTAAACGAAGTTCTCCTACAAATAAAACCATGGCTGGTGTTATTCCTGTCGTGCCATGGACTGCTGATCTATATGCCATCAAAAATAGTGGTATGTGTTGATCCCAATCTTTCTGATGTTCATCTACGACCTTTGACAAATGTTCTTCAATGGTCTTGTTAAACCGCTCAACCATGCTGTCTGATTGTGGATGTAAGGCTGTAGTCAGTGTTTTATGGATGTTAAGTAAATCACAGACTTTCTGGAAAACCTTGGATTCAAAGTTGCGTCCTTGATCTGAATGCAACTCTAACGGACACCAAATCTGTTGAATAGGTTATTCACGAGGACCTCTGATATGGTAACAGCTTCTTGATTGGGGATCGCAAATACTTCGGGCCATTTACTGAAGTAGTCAATTGCCACTAAAATGTACTTGTTACGATTATTTGTTTCTGGAAAAGGGCCTACGTTTAAACGGTAGGCCCACATTATACTGTTTCATTTTTCCCCTAGATCTTGTTTTGGGTCCTGACTTGCGGCACAGGTTGAGCACTGCCGACACCACGATTTCACATCCTGGCAGTAAAATCTGTCGCGGATCTTGTCAATCGTTTTGTTCACTCCGAGATGAGCACCAGACTTTCCATTATGAACATTTTCCAGGACTTCCGATATCTTCTTTCTTGGTACCACCAACTGTGTCTTCACTACTTTTCCATCGGCGCTTTCCCAGGCTCTTTTAAGAAAGTCCATTTTCCACCACCAGGGAGTCTTACTTAGCCCACAGAGTTTTAAGAGCAAGTCCTTTAGTTGAAATCTCTCCAGCTTGGTCTTGGTTGATGTTCTTCTTTAGCTTTTAGCAATAGGGCTTTTTCACTATCCTCAAGCTGATCCTTTTTAAGTTGCTCTGTGGTCCACTGCTGATCAACTTCAAATTTCATTTGCCTAATGGGAGTAAGTCCTTCTCGTTGATCTATTCTTTGGCAATGCTTACAATTATCAGCGCATGGTCTTCTGGATAAAGCATCTGCATTATTATGCAATCTCCCTGCCCTGTGCTTAACCTTAAAGTTATATTGTTGTAACTTTTCAAGACATCTGGCTACCTGCCGTTCAGGCCGTTTCATATCCAAAAGCCATTTAAGTGCTGCATTATCAGTCCTTATTAGAAATTCGTGTCCATACAGATATTGATGGAAATGCTCAACAGACCGTACTATTGCCAAAAGCTCTTTTCGGGTTACACAGTAGTTACGTTCAGGTTTCGAAAGTGTTCGACTGTAGTATTCGATAACTCGTTCTTCTCCTGCTTGTACTTGCGATAAAACTGCTCCGACGCCGGTGTTGCTTGCGTCTGTGTCCAATACAGATTTACCCTTTTGTTCCGGATATCCCAATATTGGACTAGAACATAGAGCCGCTTTTAATTTCCTGAACGCAGAGTCACAGTTTTGATCCCAGTTATAAGTTGCTCGTTCTTCAGTGAGCTTATGTAGAGGTGCAGCTATATTTGCAAATCCTTCAACAAATCTTCTATAATAAGTACATAGTCCAAGAAAGTTCCGCAGTTCATGTTTGTCGCGGGGACGAGGCCAGTCCTTGATTGCTGTAATCTTCCGTTGGTCGGTTTGGATTCCCTCTGATGACACGACATGCCCGAGAAATTCAACTTTTTGTTGGAACAGAATGGATTGGATTCAGTAAGAGCTGAGCATTCTTGATTCTAGTAAAAACTTCATGCAGGTTTTGTAGGTGCTCTTCAAGATAGACCAGGCATGTCTTCCAAGTGAGGCCTCGTAGAACAACTTCCATAAGACGCTCAAAAGTAGCGGGGGCATTTTTTTATGGCAGTGGCACACACACTAAAGGGAGATCCTATGGCGCTCGACGAGCGGTGTGTGTGCGAAGATGTTGATTGACACGGTTCTTGAATAGTTGTAGGTTGTAATTACTGGGAAACAGATGTCCTGGAAGTGAGTTCCACAGTGATGCAGTGCGCCAGACAAAGGAGTTCTTGTAAAGCGATGTTCCAGGTGTTTCTAGTTGTACGACGAACTGGTGCGCTCTTGCCGTCTGCCAGGGGCGGGATGATGCGGGCCAAATCCTGGGAACATCTGCCGTGAAAGTATCTGCAAAACAGAGACATTTCGACCACATGCCTGCGGTGTTCCAGACTATCCAGATTCCGGGTCGCCGACGAGACGCACAGCTCTCTTCTAAATGGAATCCAGCAGTCTTAGGGTATGCTTTGGTGCGGCACCCCAGATATGTGAGCAATATTCTAAGCACGGTCTTATTTGCGCTTTGTACAATAAGAGCAACTGCTCCGGTGTATATAGTTTTTTGTTGAGAAATAGCGCACCAAGCTTCTGGGGGACTGATTTTGCGCTGTTAGCAACATGGTCATGCCAGGACATATTGCTGTTGACCGAGACACCCAGCAGTCCGATTAACGAGGGTGAAGGAATGGTCGACCCTGCCATAATAATGTCAGGGCCCGCTGTATTGGTCCTCTTGGTAAACGTTGCTGCTTAGGTCTTTGCTGCATTGAACTGGACCAAATTTCGGTCGCCCCAAGTTTGAACTTTCTCCAGGTCTTGATTAATAGCTGTAATCTGTTCTTGTCTGCGGTCATGAGTCTCAGTCGCTGGTAAGGGTTTTTCTCATCTAAAGTGGGAGACAAGGGTACTGTCATCTGCAAAACTGTAAACAGGATTATTCGTTTCGAACAGCAGGTCATTAATATAGATGAGGAACAGAGTTGGTGAAAGGATTGCGCCCTTACTGCCTTTGCTACCGACTAGAAGTTCCTGGAACCACTGGGACATTGCAAAAGTTTATTCCTGATCCTTTGATTGTGTTTGTCCTTAGTTTCGTCGATCACACGTTTGCGTTCGTTTCTCGCTTCGACAAAATAATTATCGATTTTCAGCGGTCTGATTTTGCTGCCAGTACTTGTAGGCTTGCTGTTTCCTACCTACAGCTCTTTCGCATCTTCTGTCGAACCAGGGCTTTCCTTTCGATGGCAACTTGATGGAATTTGGGATGTATGCTTCCATTCCTGAGGAGATTACTTGCGTGATCTCTTCGCGGCAGACTGACGGGTCTTTAGTGCCAAAGCAGACGTCGATCCAAGGAAAATCTAGGTAGAACTCCCTTAGATCGTCCCAGTTTGCAGAATTGTAATGCCAGATTTTGCGAGGCAATGGTGGGTCCTTCTGTATGAGTGGCAATTCACACACCGTTGTAATAAGTTTGTGGTCGGAAGTACCTAATGGCGGACCAACTGTAATTGTGTACTCTTCAGGATTGGTGGTTAGAAAGAGATCCAGGAGGGCGGCGAATTCGCGCCTCTCTGAGATTCGAGTTGGTTCGTCTACAAGTTGAGTAAGCCCGCAGCTGATGGCAAATGCTTCAGCCTCTCTACCTTCGTTGTCGGTCTTGTTGTGATATTTGAGTCAGTTTGTGTTGTGGGCATTGAAGTCTCCCAGAACGATTATTTCTGAACTGGGGTGATCGACCTGTATTGAGTCAAAAGTGGTAGCTAGTGTTGAGAAAAAGCTTTGGTAGGCTCTATCGCTCGGAGGGCGATAGAGAAAACATATAAACTTGGTTAATCCCATGGCGGTGAACTTGAGCCACATGACGTCAAGGTTGTTCGGTTCGAGTGTTTCCTCGCGGTGACATGAAAGGTCGCTTCGTACAAAAAGGCATATTCCGAACTTATGTCTAAATCGGGTATGTAAGTCGTAACCAGGATAGGGGTAGTTCACTGTTGTTGTTGTAGAACATACTTGTGTTTCTGTAAGGGCTAGTGTGTGTGGTCTATTTGCTTGTAGATGTTGGTGTACCGAATTTATGTTTGTATTTAGGCCTCATATGTTGCAGAAATCTATTCTAAATTGGTTCGGTATCTTTGCTATTTGTGAAATGCGGAATGAAGGGTTCCCAGGGCCACCCAGCGCCCGGATATCCGAATGGCCGGGGAGTTTACTTCCGGAATATTTTGATCCCGGAAGCACCATCATGTCCATATATTCTTACTGTGGAACCCGGGAACACCAGCGCGGAAGCGGAACGTGATTTGGGAAAACCACTTAGCGCTTCCCAGTTCCCCCATTGCATAGTCCGAAGGGCATAACTTTAAACTGATATAAACCACTTCCGGTAGAGAAGGCAGTCTTTTCTTAATCTTGTTCGTCGATGCCTACTTGCCAGTAGCCGCTCTTTATTTATGAGAACCTGCTTGTGTAGTGAATGTGTTATCAATTCTGGGAAGTGGATAGCTGCCTTTCTTGGTGACGTCATTGAGCTTTCTGTAGTCCACGCAAAAGCTGGTAGTCCCATCCTTCTTGGTGACTAAGACAACAGGAGACGACCATGGGCTTGATGATTCTTCAATAATTCCATCGTCAAGCATTTTGTTGACTAATGTGGTAACCTCTTGCTGATTCGTCACTGGTAGCCTCCGATTATGATGCCGTATGGGGTGAGCACTTCCAGTGTCGATTTTATGTTTTATGATGTTCGTTCTTCCAGTATTGCCATTTTTCCTTTCAAAGACTGTTCTGCTCTTTAATAAATTGTGTAGCTCTCTTCAGTTCTTCGGAAGACAGATGATGCCAAGACTTCTGGAAATGTTCTAGGACTTACTTAGGTGATGTTGAGGGTGTTACTTCTGACTGCGTTTCGCAACTGGTTACCCACTGCACCGGCTCGCAAGTGGCGATCACATCTCCTTTATTGATTTTGATGGAATTAGATCAAATATTTGCTCTCCTTATCGGTATTTCGCCGTCGGTTTTGATTAGTGCATTGTCTACGAGGTGTTTGCAAGGCAAATCGTGGTGTTGGATAAGTCCGATGCAGCCTCCAAAATCCTTCTCCAATTTCCAAAAATTATTCCGCTTATTCTTACAGTACATGCCGTCAGTACTTTAGTCGGTGTGTAATCGTCTGTTTTGGTAAGGATGAACTCTTGTGCCAAACTTCAGAAGATTAAGCTTGCTGTCAAAAGAGAACCCATGTTGGCCAATGACATCCTTTCTCAAAATAAATTCGTCTTCTGTGTCGGCTACTAACACTGTGTGGTGTAATTTAATTCTTTCAAGTTGAAGTTTAATATCCATTTCCCCAAGTACTTCAGATGTCTCAATGGTAACCGTATGTAAAACTACATTCTTTGATATGGGTAGAACTTCTACTTTATTTACTCTGTTGAACCTTATCAAAGATGCCGCCGCGCCAGTGTCAACAGTAATTGTAACGGCTCTTCCGTTGATCTTTCCTTTAATAGTTAGATTGTCGGCGGCTTTTCCTAAGCTTTTTATGGAGACGATCCTGGGCGCTTTATCTTCTTTAGTCAACACCCGCCCCGCAATGTTGACTAATTGAAGTTTTCCTGATTTGACTTGGGGACCCTAGCGTCTCTGGATGGAGATCTAGACCGTAGTTGTACTCGGCAGTCTCTTTTGAAAGCCGAGTCCTGTCACATCTATAGCACTGATTTGATGTATTTCGGTTACGTGGCCTATCTTCTATTGGCTCTCAGAATCTCGCCGTGACCTGAAGAACTTCTGTTAATTTCTTCAAAATTTCGCCCATCTCAGTTAATTCACAGCTGTTTGTCGGCTTTTCTTCCTGGATGGATACGGCCCTGATTTTTGACTTGGAAATGTTGCAGGCCGCCTCGATTTCTAGCGCTCTATCCAAAGCTTCACTGCTGTTATTAAATTTGGCTAGACATAGCATCTTCTGAGTTTCTGGATACCATCCACGAAATATTGGGCAGCAAGTTCCTCTTGCTTTCGTTTCGCTAACCATGTTAGCATCATCAGGAGATGATTAAAACTGTGCTAAAATTCTGTTTCGGTATTGTGGATAAAACTCTGTTTTAGTAAACTCTTGCAGGTTTTCACCAGGCTTCTGATGTCGAGACTTTACTTGTGCCTGATAGAGCTGTCTTCTATGTTGGTCGCCAATTCGTCTCTCCAGGGCAGCTTCAAGTATGTCATATTTCCCCTGTTGGCTGATGGGAATGGTCTGTAGTAGTTCCAGGGCAGATCCACGAAGCTCTACCACTAGTGACGTAGCCATTTCTTCGTCATTCCAACCGTTGGCAACGGTAGCGACTTCAAATTGTCTTCTGTACATTGTCCAGGATGTTTGACCGTCATACGTTGGAGGTCTGATATGCTGTCCTGTGGCGAATACCCTCTCGATGGGTCCTTGATCTTTTAGTCTTCTTTCTGTACATTTCCAACTTCTTTATGTACATTCCCAACTTCTTTTTGTACAGTTCCAACTTTCTTTTGTATATTGTTTACTTCTTTTTAAAATTTCTCATTTTGCCCGTCCAATATTTTCTGCAATTGTCCTTGCTCGCCTACAATTACATCCAGCATCCATTTCTGAAGCTGGTCCTGTTCTGCTTGCCTTTTATCTCCTTGGTCTTGTAAAATTTTCTGAAGCCGGTCCTGTTCTGCTTGCCTCTTATCTTCTTGGTCTTGTAAAATTTTCTGAAGCCGATCCTGGTCTGCTTACCTTCTACGTTCCGCTCTGCCGATCCGCTTGCTTTTTGTCTTCTTCATCTTGTAAAATTTTCTGAAGCCTGTCCTGTTCTGCTTGCTTCCTACGTTCCTCCTCTTCCTGATCCGCTTGCCTCTCAGCATTTAAATTATAAAATCGGCCAACATTTTATTAATTTGCTCCATTTCTGCCGTTTGTTGCCTCGTAATGACCATAGAATGTTATAAAATTTCCACAGAATCCACCAATCAAAACAGTTCGTTGTACTTGTACCCTCTTCTCTCCTCGAAGAATACTTCACAAGTCTGGTCCTTTTACAATTCAACTTCTGACGCCAAATGTTACGTTTTTCCCGTGGGTTCTGAACGAAATTACAACTTTTACTATTTCAAACTAATAGTCTCTTTATTCTCTACCACTGTATACAATTGAACACACTTTACAATTAATAGCTCTTTACAATTCGACACTCAATGATTAAGTAACTAAACACGCTTTAGGTCTGCTCCTTATATTCAATCTCAAATCTATCACGAATACTCGAGAAGAAGCGAGGCCTCTCTATATGATTCTCGACCAGGGCATCGAGATAATTCTAGCGTTCCTGAATCTTCGCGGCCGACCGGCAATGACTCATACATAGACACGCAAGGCCAGTTTTATAGGGTAGCACAAAAACATTCTGATGGTTACTAGCCGTGACAATATATTATATAAGAAGGGCCAGATTATACCTGAACCGAAACGTCAAATGAGAATAAATACATGACAGATTCATGTCGTTTTTGATGTGTAAACATCTTACGCGGCGGTATGAGGGTAAATCTCGGCAAATGCGACGGAAATTTGGGGACGAAATGTGTAAACCGATTCTAGCCGCTAAGCGGTATTATTACACAATTTTGCCATTTAAAATCGTTTTAAACGGATTGTCGACGATAAAAAGGCATATTTCAAATTAAACGAACCGTCCAAAGTATTATTTTTATTATATTATATTCGCAGTTTATTTGGATCCATAGCACAGCTTATTTTTAATGGACGGGTGAATTTAAAATGAATTTTCGCTTCAAAATCCACGACAAATTCGTCCGAAGCCACGGCTATCGTCCTAAAAAAAATCCGAATTTTCTGATTTTTATACAATTTTGCCATTTAAAATCGTTTTAAAACTGATTTTAGACGATAAAAAAGCATATTATTATTTTAAATTAAACGAACTGTCAAAAGTATTATTGAGATGCCCAGACGTTTAAAACAATATTGAATCATAGCCCTCTTCTAAAATTTGAAAAAGTTGGTTATTTCCCAGATCAAAGGACATCGGCCCAAGATTACTAGATAAATAAGCATATGTTGATGTTATTCCTGGTGGCATTACATTTTCATGTCAAATTTATGCAGCGAATTAGTCCACCCCGAAGCTGCCAGTAAGTATTATTAAAGAATCTTAACTAATATTATAAATGCGAATGTGTTTGTTTTTATTCTATGAACAAGCTAAAATGTATAGATAACGGCCATAGCGCATTAAAAATACCAGTTCTCGTCCGATCACTGAAGTTAAGCAACGTTGGGCGTGGTTAGTACTTGGATGGGTGACCGCTTGGGAACACAACGTGCTGGTGTCATTTTTTTACAACCGATGTCGTTATAGGATATGTTTATACATCAGTCTCGAGTATTAGCAGACTCGCTCAATTTTTTATATACAAGAAGCAAACCCCAACAAATGTTATTTATAATATTGCTATTGGCTTTACTAAAAAGTTTCTAAAACAGAGTTTTATCCACAATACCGAAACAGAATATTTGCACTCGACGCGCGTTTCGCTAACCATGTTAGCATCATCAGGAGATGATTAAAACTCAAATCAGTTTTAATCATCTCCTGATGATGCTAACATGGTTAGCGAAACGCGCGTCGAGTGCAAATATTCTGTTTCGGTATTGTGGATAAAACTCTGTTTTAGTGCATGTTGCCGAAGGTTCCAAACCCCAACGTAGTAAAAAGTTTCTTTATCAGAAACGTATTTTTCCAAATTAAAAAGATAACTTATTAATTTTTTCTTAGATCTTTTAAAAAATATTTACAGAGCTATAGAACGTCATATAAACAACTTTTCCTAATAAAATTTTGCGATATTTTCTCAGATAAGTACGTCATAATTTTGAAAAATTAAATTTCCGGCCAAACCTCAAAAGAGGAATGGCACTGGTCAACATCTTTTGGGGTTTCTTTTGATGCAGAAGCGATTGTCCATATCGATTTTTCCCAATACGCATTAATACAAAAATTTCCCATATATATCATGCGTACTTTCTGCCGGTCACTGTGCTAGGTTTGCTTTGGAGTTTCGCACTATAATGATTAGATTTAGGCAAATATGCACAAAAAACTGAAAATATGCAAAAAATACACAACATAATTTTGATAATAGGTATGCATTTACTTAATTCCTATAAAAAGTATAATTACAAGATCAATCCACTTACCTGTAAGGAAGACGGATCGGAATTCTCCGGGCATCTATCTCTGCCGGCCCTCATTACACTTTGTAGTATACAACTTTTTGCCAATCGGTACAATTTTTAAAGAAGTTATCTAAAAACATGGTGATTCAGCCGACCCTGGCTAGCAGCTCGAGCTCATCGCCTTGATGCGTCATTACAATTTTGGTTCGTGAGATTTTTTATTACATTGCATTTGGGGTGAAAGGGAGAAGGTACATACTGGGTGGGTTTGTAATGAGGGATGGCGGAGATCCTCGGATAATTCCGATCGATCTTCCTTACAGG
The DNA here is from genome assembly GCA_016904865.1 of Pissodes strobi. Taxonomy (NCBI): domain Eukaryota; kingdom Metazoa; phylum Arthropoda; class Insecta; order Coleoptera; family Curculionidae; genus Pissodes; species Pissodes strobi. The sequence goes on along the minus strand of MU183256.1, from coordinate 26,742 downwards.
TAAGTCGATTGATCTTTTAATTATCCTTCACATCTCCGCCGTCCCTCATTACACTTTGTAAATGTTTAAAGTATTTGCGATGTAATCTACATTAACTGAAAATTGCGATATTTCTGTAGGCCAAGATTTGTAAGGCCATTTTTATAAACTAAAATTCAAATTTATAACCATTAGATTTAATAACACACATATGAAGGTACATATATCATGTTTAACGCTTAACTGATATTAACCTTTAACTTATTTTTAATACTATGCCAATATTCTTATGTAATATGATAACAAGTTGGTAAGTAAGTTATAATTGTAGCTTAATATTTGTATGATTCCTTAGAAATTATGGTTAAATAAACAAGATGCAAATCCAGTGGGATTACCCACGCCAAGTTTGTTATAGAATTTTGAGAATACTTTTGATTTTTCTGTCGAGACTTTACTTGTGCCTGATAGCTATCTTCTGAATGGTTTGTAATGTAACTCCCATTCTTTAAGCTGCTGAATTTGCCCCGTGTCGCGTGCTGTGTGCCCCAAAGATTTCCGTATTTATACTACTGGCTTTTAGTATTAACTTCTGCTAATGGTTTGACTGCTGTCTGGGTGATAGGGCTCTTTGTGAGTGAGTAATACATTTTCTTTGGTTTTGCTACTTGTGGTATCGATTGCATCTGCAAACGCAACGATCTATTAGCATATTTACAATATCGGTGAATGCCGTAATTTCTGTTTTTGAACAGAAAAATAGGTATGTGCACTAGCTGCAACTGCAACTGCAATGGCAGACAGTGGAGGGTACGATCGATTGTATCTGCTAATACAACGAACTATTCACCTTTTATTGACTCGTAGCACCCTTTTTCCTTTTGTGCGTTCTATGTAAGTCTCTAATAGTGTGGCTATACATAGTTCAGGTTTATTAGTAAAATAAGGTAATATCAAATTAGGTTGAAGCCTGTTTAAGCCACTTGCTTTTACAACTGGTTTCAGTTTGTGAAAAGAAATGGAGCTGTACATAAACCAAATAATGAAACACAATTAAATTGGTATTGTCGTTTCGGTCTCTATTTTGGCGTGCACGCTCTTCAGGCGCCTCCTGGCGTCGCAAAGGAACATAGCGTGCTTCTCCAAGAAGGTCCCGTGGATGTCCTGCCTCGGATGCTGCTCCGGGAACGAAGTCTTGGAGTTGTCCATTTCGAGCGGGTACTCTGGTGATGAGATGAGGCTGCATAGGAGTGGATGTGTAGGTTGACTGATCTGATACCAGATTCTCGCCTGATAACATTTGTTGTAGGCGGTCAAGAGATTCCAAGAGTGGCGGAGGATTGTTGTCCATGTCCCTGAATATCCTCTGTCCTGGATTCTTGGTTCGCTTTTTCGTCCAAAGGGGGTTCCCTGCTACGTCCGTAAAACAGGTTAGCCGAAGGAATACCCGATTTATTTTATGTGTGTGTGCACTTCTATATCTCGATCAGATACGAGTGTATGAATCTCTAAGGTTTTGGGATGCCAAGTAGCGTCACTACTATTTTTTAATACGTTAGTGTATTAGCTTCCGGGGTTTCTAAGTCCGGGGGGTTTTTAGTGGACCCACCACCTTCCCCGATAACAGGAAATCGTTAGCGGACCACCACGAGGGAGATGGGAAGAAATATTTAATTATTAATCAAATCTGAGAACCGCCTTGGTCCTGGGACGCGTAGCAATGTATCACCGGACGTGGAATATCCGAGATACGACAAAATTTAGCCTATGTTAGGCACTTGGCGTCAGCGGCCTAATTCAAATCCAAAATTTTGCAAAACAACACAAAAACAACCAGCACAAGCGGCGTATGTTCCTTAGAACAGCCTGGAAGTATTAACTTCTAATATGAAGGGCTCAGGTTGTTTATTTACTTGATTGAATTTAAATTTTGATTATTGACGATAGTATATCTTCTTTCGGCGGGGGGACGCTCTGTAATGAAAGTTACGTTAAAAAGGGGGGCAAGGGATTGGCGTCCGTCTTCCTACGTCTGTCACTACAGCCACTTTCCTGCTAATACACTAATTTATGTTTATAAATGTTCATAAAAGGCCCTGAAGAAACTTTATGATAGAAATCACTATTTCACTTCGAGACAGCAAGATAATACAGTCAAAATTGGAACATTAGTCCAGAGAACCTCTAACTACTGCTAACTACTGATGTTCCTGCTTCGCTTTGTCTCTGAAAACGCCTGTAATGATATATGCATGCACAATAGAACAACTTCCCAGGGTCCTAACTTCCTAACTAAACAACTTATTCTCTCGCTCGACTGAGCCTGTCTGAGAACAACCGTTTAAAAAATCGTTTTTCTTTTTACTGCTAAAAGAAAAAATACTCAAAAAGAAAAGCTCTATTATATTATGTTTTTCTATTTGTAGCCAAAAGAAAACCTGCGAAAAAGAAAAGCTATATTTAGAAGTTGCCTGCGGCCTTCAAGAGAGATTCACTTTAATCAAAGGTTAAACAAAATACACTTAATTTATGCGTTAAATGATCTCTTCAAGAATTTATCACTTTACTGTAAAACGTTATGAAAATGTCAACACCCTGTATCACTCTCCGAGCTAGGATGGTTAGCCAGTTGTCAAAGAGCACTTATTAAAGTATTTAACACAAGATCACTACTCTAGGCACTCAGATCTATTAAGCAGGTAATATGCGAAAAGTGGGTCAAATGTTGACCTAGTTTTAAAGCACGAGTGACCCGGTGACCTACTTTCGAAGGCGGTATGCTACAGGTGTCAAATCTCAATGTTTACAGTTAAGCTAGACTTTGGGGCAACACAACAATGTTTCTACTAGTCGTAGCGCTAAAATTACTGAAATGCTGCTAGACTATGATAATACAGAATATACTAACTCAATTTCAACTGCAAAGAGAGTTAGATACTCATACAATATGTTAAAAAATTCTAGGAAACTCTAATTACGGTGCTAATTATTACAATTAAGAACACACCACGTCCCTAAGCATGAAATTTTTCAACACTAAACAACGGTTTACGAGTTTCAAATTAATGGAACTGTTGCCTCTATGAGCAGGATTATTTAATTAACAGAATCATCAATTTCAACTTTAAACTAATACGCTTTTGCGGCTTGAACGAGTTAAAAGTTTATGAAAAAACAACGGCTCAAAGCAGTAACTAAGTATCTGAAACAAACTAGTTATGAGAGCGAGTTATTAAATGATTACAACAAGTTAAACTAACTAATTACGGGAATAACGCGATGCCTGGGTCCCTACAGAACAATATATGGCAAATCTATATACATGCGACCTCACCAAAAGTTCACTGAAGGCAGCTATCCGTTAAAGTGTGTAATAATCCAATTAAGTTAATCCAATTAGAGCGTACGAACGGTGCTCTAGAAAGCGCGAATAACGAGCGGTATCACAGTGCTTTTTGTTGAACGCTGATGGCCTCTAGATGGGTTCGTTGTCGTTGGATCGATGATAGAAGATCTCTCCGGGCGCCTGGAAACGCTGAATCCGGGATGAACGTCTTAGAACAGGCTTCCAGCGATGTTAGAACTCGGCTGAGTCAAGGCTTCTGGAAAGCACTGCGATTCTTCTCTCTTCATTTCACTTTTTCGCGTTCACAGTTGTTTGTGAAGTTTGCCGATTTGTCCCGGAGACTAAATCAGGTAGATTGAAAAAGACTGCACGCTGTTTGTCTATCACACGGTATGATGACAAAGACTTGATTAAACTGTTTAAATTTTACTATTATAGCTGATTGTCAAAGACACTATCAGTTTGAAAAGCAAAGAGTCACACGTTGACAGCACAACGATCGACGAAAGAATCATCATTGTTCGAAAAACGCAGGGTTTTTGTTACGCTGAGGTGCACACGGCACGTGAATTTTTGCACACTTCACCACCTAACTCCTGCTTAACCAGCAGTAAACCAGGAAAAACTGGCCCTATTTTGCACCCGAAACCACATGAAGCTGCGAAAAACCTACCCTAAAACTGCACCCGAAACTACACTTGCCATATATGGGCATATTGCGCAGTTAGCAGTTTTTACCAGTTTTTTGCCATTAATTATTGTTCAATCCATGCATATGTCACATCAGATTAAAGAGAATTTAATTCCCTACACGACGATATGCATATCATTTCTGTGCGTTAAAAATTCGCAGAAAACAAAGCGAAAAACGATTTCGAAAATCGAAAGCACGTGGCTAGGGCCGCCTCGTGGGTGGAGAGCGGCGCCCATTGGTCTGGCGTTGCAGGTCGCGGGTCGCGATATACACGAATTCTTAGATTCGCTGTAATTTTGGCTATTTTGGTCCGAATTTGACGTTTGATAGCTCAAAATGAGCGTCTCGGCGAGATCTAGCGTTTTAGACATCCCAGAAGCTTATAGGAGCAAAAATAAGCGAAAAAATCGCGGAAAACGAAAACCGTTTCCACGACAGTATAGTACATTGCAAAAAACGAATCCTAACAACTCTTTTGACTACTGTGCATAGGGATAAGGAAATATGCATCTTTAAGATCAGTTTTCCCCAAGAATGCGTATTTTGAAATTAATTTTTTTCCCGTCCTATGTAGTCTTCTACTTTGCTAACCGGAGTGGTGTCCTATTGAAAGGGATTTTACAATCCTGCACCCACTCTATTATTGAACTGTTTACCTTTAATTTCTGCCAATTTTGAACGTATAATTCTAGTTCAGACGGTTGGATAATTAAATTATTGAAAGGGAGGGCTAAGGCACTAATCCCACGGACTATAGTTGTTTCTGTAATTGATACAGTAGTTGTCTTGGCAGGATTTAGTACTCTCTTCGAGATTTAATTTTGATGGTCTGAGGACATTGCAGTTGGCAGCTGGTGGATACTTCTCTATCATACTGTTTGTTTATTTTTTTTTTATCTTTTAGTCCTTTTAATGTAGTTCTGGCCTCGCAGGTATGATTTCGTTATTTTTTTTTCCTATTAACAAAGCTAGGTAGTCGTTACTTTATTCAGGACCCTCTGGTGCTTCTGATGTTGGTAAGTCTTGATTCGGATAAGTTATTTCCTCAGCTAGCGTGAGAGGATCTTCTAATGCATCTGCAAATGCAAAAGAATTTCTTTGGTTTTGCTACTTATGATATCGATTGCATCTGCAAATGCAATGATCTATTAGCCGATTTACAGCATCTGCAAATGCTGCAATTTCTGTTTTTGAACAGGAAAATAGGTTCATGAATATGTTCACCACCTGCAACTGCAATTGCAGACAGTGGGTACGATCGATTGTATCTGCTAATACAACGAACTAATCACCTTTTTGCTTGCTGCTTAACCCTGATTATGCTTTCGACTGCATCTGCAAATGCAACTATTTTTTAGCATATTTACAGTATCTGCAAATACTGTAATTTCTGTTTTGAACAGAAACCAAGAGTGTAATAATTCGCTACCTCCAATGCAATGATTTTATGTAAGAGGGTTGCAATAGTATGGTGGTTATTTGTTTTTGGTGGTTATTTGTTTTTGTATCTGCAAATACATAGCACTATACCGTTTTATTTTTGTCAGTACATATATCCTTTACATCGGCAAATGTAGGGATATAGTGTGCCTCTAACCACTCCAACATAATACACCTACTGAGGTGGAGGCTGTTGGGGGCCCTTCACATCTGCAAATGTGAAGGTCAATTTTAGTTAAAGTTATTCGCATCTGCAAATGCGAATTTGTAAATAGGTATTGATATTATTTATTAACACCTCCTGCAAGCAATATTTACTCCCATTTTTTCCCTCACCGGTCGGCTCATATCAGCATGAATTGTTTAAAAATAATGCGTTCCGGTATACATCGCTTCGACAAAGCCGAACGATAACATTCCGATAAATTTATGACGAGCGGCTAGATCCCAAGATGCAATCCAAAATACTTCGCGCGATGCGACACGAATCCATGTCTACTTCCTAGCAAAATGACTGAGCCCCCGTTGCGAGCAAAGCGAACGGAGGGGCATGCAAAGCTATAATAATACGCAACTTGGGTTTTAGTCGCTCGTAAATTATGAGTCATCTTGCCTTTGTGGCTAGTTTTTAGGGGTTAATTTCGTGAGAAAAGGGCACTCTTCGACTTACTTATTTTTATTTTTTTTTTTTGATAATTATTTATTAATACAGTAATAACAATAATTACAATTATTCCTCTAGACAGTGTTTTTGAACACTGGTATTGAGGATAATTGCATTTTAGTAATAACAGTACGATTTCCTATAAACTCTCTAGTATTGTGGCTATGAATATCCTTTGAAAATATTTGATTTTTGAGTTTTATTTATTATCCTGTAGATAAGTTTATTCTGTTCAAATTTTAATACCTTATGTAATTCCCATACTCTTAAATTTTCATATAGATCTGCAGTATGAGTCAGTGGATCATAATTAAATATAACTTTTAGTTTTTTGTTTTGCAATATTTGCATCAAATCGAATTGTAGTTTATAGTCCCACATGTGCCCTATACGGGGATCAAATATCGAAAACGTGATAATACGAAGGCATTATAACCATTTGTTTCTATTTTTTATATTCCTTTGTATGGTATAAACGTTTTATTCTATGTAAAACATTATTATTTGAATTGATTAGATTTTGAAAATAATCATTTCCTATTCGTTTTTCAAATAATCGGAAATGACAACTAGTTGTCAAACTAACAAGTTTGACATTTTGACATTTTCCGTTTCCGTTTCATTATTGACCTAGGTTTTTTTTTAATATTATTATTTACCTAGGGTGAGAAATGTTACTTCTCATTTGAGGAATGGAGTAAATAATGGTGATTTATCTTGTTAGTAGTAAAAAAAATGTTTTATAGCTTTGTTGAATTTCACATCACCAGGGATCTGTTTAATTCGCCCATGTAGTTTATTATATAGCTTAAAAGGCAATATTAAAGGGCTATTTGCAACAGTCGATAACCGATGTTAAGGTATAATTAAATTAAAGTTCTGCCTTAGACCATAATGATCAGCAGCTCCCCTAGCTAGTCCGACGCGCGACGTTAGATAAATTCGCTCTCGCATATTTTGTGGCTTGGTATAAAAAATAATCAAGGTAACGCTGGAATTTCCAACCGTGGAAAAAAGTTGGTGACACGAAAATTGAGGAGGATTAAAGAGCATACAACAGGGGGCCCAACATGCTTCCCTGTGGGACCACAGTTTCCAACTGTGCATCGGTGGAACAATAATGAATACTATCGTGCCTCAAAACTACCTTTTGGGTACGCTCCGTTAAAAAATGTTAACCATTTTTGGGCCTTACCACAACCGCTGCAATTGTGTAGCTTGGAAAGCAGAAGTTCAATATTTATTACTCTAAAAGCTCTTTTTAGGTCGAAAAAAGGCATGTTTAATTACCACTATCAATACTCTCCAGTATTTTGTTGTACAATGAAACAATTGTGTCCATAGTAGAAACTCCTCTCCGGAAGCCGAATTGGTTTTGGGAAAAGAAATCTGCTCTTTCCAAAGTCGCAAGCAATCTGTTATAAAAAGCCTTCTCGAATATATTCGGGAATACGGACAAAAGCGCTACGCCTCTGTAGTTGGTCATGTCATGTGGGTTACCCGTTTTATTAATGGTTGTTTTTAAAATACTTGGAAATGAACCCTCGCAAAAGGAGAGATTAATTAAGTTGGTTAAGGGATCGAGAATGCATTCATATACACCCTTTAGAAGAGAGCATTGTATTTCTTCAAAGCCACTGGAGTCTTTTTTCGCAACTGACAATATAATATCTTTAACTTCTCCCTTCAGTAGGGTCAAAAAAAGTGTATTTTTTATATCGCTTAAATCTTTTAATTAATAGAATTATTGTTCATTCTAGAAGTTTTTATGGTCTCAATAAAAATTCATTAAATGTCTGGGCAGCATCATTGAAATAAAAGATTTTGTTGTTATTTTTGTCAACAAAATATTCAGGTAGGTTATTGACTGTTCTGATTTTTCTCATTTTTTATGATTTGCCATGCCACTCTCGACCTATTTACAGTATTTATAAACAAGTTGTTATTATGGTTTTTTTTTGCTACAGATATTCGTTTTTGGTGTTGTCTTTTTAATGCATTATAGCGGGTCAATAGTTGGCGATATGATGTGTGTTTATAAGCCCCGAACAGTTCTCTCAACTGATTACCCTCATCAACTATGTCGCTGGAAAGCCAACGTTTCCCTGCATGCTTGTTCTTAACCTTACATGATTCAATAGGAAAGCAAAAATTAAAATTTTGGATAAATATATCATGAAATATATTAAATTATTTATCAAGGTTTGTTCCTAGGTTTAGAGAATCTCAGCTGACCTTTGAGAGTTCTAACTTAAAATTGTTAATATTGCCATCCTTATGAAAAATCTTTTCTGTAAAGTTCTTGTTAAATTGCTGTTTTTCCTTGAGTCAGAAGGCAACAATTGCATAGAATGGTCTGAAATATCAGTGTAAACGACTCGAGCAGTCAGCAACGTCGGACCCAAGGTGCAAAAAATATCGATGAGTATATTCAGTTATCGTTTCGCGCAAACCAAATGATGAAAATACATTTTCCAACCTCGAGACGGTTATAGATTTTTTATGAAAATCGACGTTGAAATCCCCACAGCAAAAGGAATCTCTGCCAGGTTTACATACATCAGACAGTAACTCATATAGGTTATTAAAAAATACATCCAAATTACCAATTGGGGAGCGATACAAGCAGCATAGAAAAATGGAATCATTTTTCATACGTATTTCGCACAATGAAAGTTCAAAATGTTGATCATTATTCAAACTATGTGATTTACTAAGTGATATAAATTTGATATCTTGCCGTACAAATATTGCAACACCACCCTCCTTAAGGGTGGATCGACAGTATGAACTGGCTAGCTGATAACCCTGAAGGCTTACCAGAGAAATCTCGGTACCACACCGAGTCTCTGTAATACAGACAGTCTCTGGGAATCCCATTGACTGTAAAAGCAGTTCCAGTTCGTGAACTTTGTTTCTCATACTTCTTATATTAATGTGACAAAGGGACATTCTATCTCCACAGACCGGAAGGGAACTGGTCGTCGTAGCACCTATCCCTAGCGAACCTCCTGAGAGGCCGGTGAGCTGAAATTTGTTCCTTCAGTGACTTGCGGGTCACACCTGGATCCTCTTGGAAACCAATACCGATTAATACAAGCGCCGGAGGGCCAGATGATGATGCTGATTTCGGACTAACTACACTTCCAGGTTTCCCGTATTGGATCCGATTATTGGCTTCCTCCTCCGAGACCGAGAAACTTGTTTCCAGCCAGATGCGCCTTGACTAATCCTGCCGCCACTCGTTTCATTCTCTCTCGAGGCATCGGCATGAGTAGTCCGCTCATCCATTAACTCCGTTGAGACTGTCAACATGGCGGATTCGACTGCTCGATCCATCTGGCTCAAGGTGATGGAATCAGTGGAATTTCCGGAATGCTTCCTCTGCTGTTGCGCACTGTTTGGTTTCAAATGCATAGAAGAATTTGATGTATCCTCGGCACATGACAGTGATGCCGAATATTGTTATTCAGAGGATTTGATTGTTTTAATAATGAAAACACATCATTCTTCTGTTCTAGCAGTTTTACCTCCTTTTTAAGTGAGTGGCTTCGTATGTTTAACTTTACACACTCAATGTTATTGCAATCAGTATGGACGTCGCCCATTATTATATCATGATGCGTGTTTATTTCAATTTTATCACTATACACACACTTGTGGCACTTATCGATAAAAAAATCACTAAGAACTGTATTAAAACTAATTGATGGCGTATACTTTCTGTAAACTAATGCCTGTATAATATCCTTTTTGTTTATTTTATTGAGCTAGGCGGCTATCGCATCAGCACTTTTCGCAATCTTGGCTGATAATAAGGCTAATAAAAAAAAATTGAATCCCAAAGATATAAGCCGCTTTTATTTAATCCTCTAATGAATGAAATCCAAGTTTGCAATGGACTAAACAAAAAAAGTCGCGTGTAACACAGTGCACGTGTTAGAAGTGAATACTTCTTTACCGAAATGAGCTTAATAACATTAACCTATGGATCCAAATACACTACGAATATAATATAATATAATAATATATTAAGGACCCAGCCCGTTCACAATTCAAGCCCTAGCATGGTATAACCATTTTTTATCTTTGTCTCTTCCACGTCATCTGCGCCGAACTTGCTCATCTTTCTCTGACAAAATTGATCCCTGAACGCGCCGGGAGCTTTATGCTTATGCTTTGGAACTAATACGAGGAGAGATCAGTATACCGACCAAGGTTTTAGAGCAAGATGCGAAGGAATTTTATCTGAAGTGCGCGACTAATGATTTGGCTATGCAGATAGTCCTTTTAGTTACGCGTCGAGATGCAGTCGAAAAATAAAAGTTAAATTCGGTTCGGTAATCAATTTCGTGTCTTGTGAAAGTAGTAGTATAGTAAGTTTATTTTATTTTAGTATGGCATCTGATAGATTCTAATACTGCATATTTGTCGGAATTTTCCTTGGGCAAAATTGAGAAAATATTTTTGACTTTAGACTTAAATGTTTAATTTAAATGTCTGTATTAATATTCCTTATTAACTTTGAAAACTAATTTACCATAATCGGTTATTAACCCCGGTTCGTCACAATATGAACAAATTTAAATACGAAATAAACGTTAACTTACAATTTTGCTGCAAACTGACCAGTAGTACACTTTGTCCATGCCTATATAAATATCGTTGTATGGTTTGATCCAGTTTAAAACACCACTTATCTTAGTCACATTCACTTGTTCTTGAGATATTTCACCAAAGCAAAACACGTATTAGTTGAAAATAAAACAGAACTAAAAGCACGCGTGGAACACCACATTCAAGTTATTAAAAGCAATTAATTATTCTGCCTACCTTTATACACTGGCACTAATCGGTCGGAACTTTTAACAAAGTATATGTAAACTAGTAGCTCCACTCCCGCAAATATTTTGTGCCAGCCGCCGAAAATCCGCAGATTGTTGGCAGCATGTGGAGCGTTTTAGTTTAATCAGTCGTTCGTATGTAGGCAGAGTCTTCAGAACAGAGTCGGATTTGTGAAAATCCTTAATTTTATTTCTATTAAAATATTAAAAATTTTATTCGGACTTCGGTGGAAATATATACGAAGCAATGAAAAATACAAAGGCAAATAGGAAAAATGTGTAGTCGGATTAGTGAATAGATATGTTAATAAAATTAGGTGAAGGAGGCGACAAGACCGGAAAAATCGTCTAGGTGTCAGATTTTTTTTTTAATAAGTACATATTATATAATGATAATGGAATGCTTTGTAAATATTAAATATATTTTGGCACTGTGAAACTAACCCAAAGTTGATTCGACGACAAACTCAAACTAACCAAATCTATTGAAATTGATTATAACGTATCGGAACCGCTTTAAATGACTAAAATAAGTTGAGAATAAGTGAAAGTAAGCGAAAGTTGAATCGACGACTAACCCAAACTAACCACATCTATTAGAACTGATAATGACGTTGGTATTGTAACCGTTTCAAATGGCTAAAATAAGTTGAGAATAAGTGAAACTAACCGAAAGTTAATTGAACACTAACCCAAACTAACCAAATCTATTAAAATTGATTATAACGTATCGGAACTGCTTCAAATGGCTAAAATAAGTTGAGAATAAGTGGAGCTAACCGAAAGTTGATTGGACAACTAACCCAAACTAATCAAATCTATTAAAATTGAATATAACGTAACGGAAGGTTCAAATGATTAAAATAAGTTGAGACTATGTGCAACTAACCGAAAGTTCAATCGACGACTAACCCAAACTAACCAAATGTAATAAAATCATTATAACGTATCGGAACCGCTTTATATGACTAGCATAAGTTGAGAATATCTGACACCAACCGACAGTTGAATCGACGACTAACCCAAACTATCCAAATCTATTAAAATTGATTATAATTTATCGAAATCGATTCAGATGACTAAAATAAGTTGAAACTAAGTGAAACTAACCGAACGTTGATTGGACGACTAACCCAAACTAACCAAATCTATTAAAATTGCTTATAACGTCTCGGAACCGGTTCAAATGATTAAAATAAGTTGAGACTAAATGAAACAAACCGAAAGTTGAATAGACGACTAACTTGAACTAGCCAAATCTATTAAAATTGATTATAAGGTATCGGAACTAGTTCAAATGAATAAAATAAGTTGAAACTAAGTGAAGCTAGTGGAAAGTTGCTTGTAGTCGCCCCCAAACTAACCAAATCTATTGAAATTTATTATAACGTATCGGAACCGCTTTAAATGACTAAAATAAGTTGAGAATAAGTGAAACTAACCAAAAGATGAATCAACCACTAATCCAAACGAACGAAACCTATTAAAATAGATTATAACGTATCGGAACTGGTTCAAATGACAAAAATAACTTGAAACTAAGTGAAGCTAGTCGAAAGTTGATTGTAGTCCTCCCCAAACTAACCCAAACTAACCAAATTTATTGAAATTGATTATAACATATCGGACCCGGTTCAAATGACTAAAATAAATTGAAACTATGTGAAGCTAATCGAAAGTTGATTGGACAACTAGTCCAAACTAACCAAATCTATTAGGATTTATTATAACGTATCGGAACCGCTTTAAATAACTAAATTCAGTTGAGAATAAGTGAAACTACCCGAAAGATAAATCAACAACTAACCCAAGCTAACCAAACCTATTAAAATTGATTATAACGTATCCGAACCGGTTCAAATGACTAAAATAAGTTGAAACTACGTGAAGTTTATCGCAAGTTGATTGGATGACTAATCCAAAGTAATCAAATCTATTAAAATTGTTTATGACATATCGGAACCAGTTCAAATATCTAAAATAAGTTAAGGCTAAGAGAAACTAACCGAAAGTTGATTTAACCCTAAACCCAAACTAACCCAACTAATAACATCTATTAAAATTGAATATAACGTCTTAGAACCGTTTCAAATGATTGAAATATGTTGAGACTAAGTGAAACTAACCGAAAGTTGAATCGACGATTAACCCGAACTAACCAACCTAATCCGGTTAGTCGTTCAATCAACTTTTGCTTAGTTTCACTTAGTTAGTTTCAACCTATTTCAGTCATTAGAACCGGTTCAGATACTTTATAATCAATTTTAATAGATTGTGTTACTTTGGTCTAGTCGTCGATTCAACTTTCGGATAGTTTCACTTTTTCTCAACTTATTTCAATCATCTAAAGCGGTTCCAATATGTTATAATCAATATTAATAGATTTGGTTAGTTTGGGTTAGTCGTCGAACCAACTTTCGGTTAATTTCACTTAGTCTCAAGTTATTTTAGTTATTTAATGCGGTTCCGATACATTATAATCAATTTTAATATATTTGGTTAGTTTAGGTTAGTCCTCGATTCAACTTTCGGTTAGTTTCACTTAGTCTTAAATTCTTTTAGTCATCCGATACGTTATAATCAATTTTGATAGATTTGTTTAGTTTGGGTTAGTAGTTCAATCATAGCTACACTTATTCTCAACTCATTTTAGTCATTTCAAACTTTTCAGAACACATTAAAATCAATTTTAATAGATTTGGTTAGTTTGGGTTATTCGTCAACAACTTTCGGTTAGTTTCATTTAGTCTCAACTTATTTTAATTATTTGAATCTGTTCCGATATGTTATAAACAATTTTAATAGATTTGGTTAGTTCGGGTTAGTCCTCCAATCAACTTTCGGTTAGTTTCAATTAGTATCAACTTAATTTAGTAATTTGAACCGGTTACGATACGTTATAATCTATTTTAATAGATTTGGTTAGTTTGGGTTAGTCCTCCAATCAGCTTTCGGTTAGTTTCAGTTAGTATCAACTTATTTCAACTTATTTCAATCATCTAAAGCGGTTCCAATATGTTATAATAAATATTAATAGATTTGGTTAGTTTGGGTTAATCGTCGATCCAACTTTCGGTTAATTTCACTTATTATCAAGTTAGTTTAGTCATTTAATGCGGTTCCGATACATTATAATCAATTTTAATAGATTTGGTTAGTTTAGGTTAGTCCTCGATTCAACTTTCGGTTAATTTCACTTAGTCTTAAAGTCTTTTAGTCATCCGATACGTTATAATCAATTTTGATAGATTTGGTTAGTTTGGGTTAGTAGTTCAAGCATAGCTACACTTATTCTCAATTTATTTTAGTCATTTCAAGCTTTTCAGAATACATTAAAATCAATTTTAATAGATTTGGTTAGTTTGGGTTATTCGTCAACAACTTTCGGTTAGTTTCATTTAGTCTCAACTTATTTTAATTATTTGAATCTGTTCCGATACGTTATAATCAATTTTAATAGATTTGGTTAGCTTGGGTTAGTCCTCCAATCAACTTTCGGTTAGTTTCAGTTAGTATCAACTTATTTCAACTTATTTCAATCATGTAAAGCGGTTCCAATATGTTATAATAAATATTAATAGATTTGGTTAGTTTGGGTTAATCGTCGATCCAACTTTCGGTTAATTTCACTTATTATCAAGTTAGTTTAGTCATTTAATGCGGTTCCGATACATTATAATCAATTTTAATAGATTTTGTTAGTTTTGGTTAATCGTCGAATCAAGTTGTCGTTAGTTTCACTTAGTCTCAGCTTATTGTAGTCATTTGAACCGGTGCCGGTGCCGATACGGTACAATCAATTTTGATAGATTTGGTTAGTTTTGGTTAGTCGTCCAATCAACGATACAAAAATGCTGTAACGCGAGACGAAAACATAAACCATGTCATAACGTGGCCTTGAAAAATCACTTTCATGAAACCAAAGAAGTGTAGTAAAAATGAGATTCCGAAGTATTATATTATTATATATTTTTAAATATATTTTAGGTAATCCACTATTATTGCTATCTTTGAAACGGTCAAAGCTACAAAGTTGATTAAATTAGAAAGTTGCCATTATTGATGCCTTTTCAAGATCGATTTGCAATGTTGTTAAATTCTTGTTAGATTCTGAGATAGCAACAGTGGTATCACCTAAAAATTACACCCCGTATAGCAATTTTGTTTTCAATTTCTTTCTATGAAAATATTTTTACAACTTTGCTCAGTTTCACTTGATTTTTCACCCCGCCGGCATTCAGTAGGTCTTTGGGTACGAGTCCATACAATCTCCTGAATACATCTCTGACTAGAGAAAGCCACGCGAATCAATCGGACACTTACGCAGCGCATCGGTCATCTCCAGTTGTCACTTGATATAAAAGAATGTGGCTGAATCACATCAAAGGATTTACCGCTGAGTGAACTTACTAGTTTACATATACTTTGCTTTTAACTTCTTATAAATTGATTTTCTCAATAACATAGGCGAATGTAAGTATCGACCTTTGGGTCAACCATCCGCATAATCCATTAATCATAATTCAGTAACTATTCTACTTTAATATTACTTAAAAGTTACATAAAATTCTGAGCTTAATGACCCTGCAATCAAGGGGCAACATCAAAAATTTAACTATATAAATTGTTACTCTGTTGTTTTAAATCCTTTGTAATGTCTCATGCTATTAATAACTATAATTGATGTTATTTTTTTTATATCTGGCACATTTTCGTTCGGCTTGTATATTTTATTTGAAATTTCAGTTTTGACTACTTATAGGCCGATATATCCATCTCTTGATAACTTTAGCAAGGGCGTAAATACCATGGATACCATGGTTGGAACAATTGTTTCTATGACAATTATCTTCTTGGTAAAATTACCAAGAGATGGATGTATTGGAATTGAGAGGTTTAAAAGTTCCGGTTTATTTGATCCGCAGGTTAAATTCGAACATACTGTCATTCGATAGTTTATGAAAACTTAAGATAGGAATGTGCAAACCGTTTTCTTTGATCTTGTGCGGTTTAGATTTTAGAGCTTGTCAAAGTGTCAGAATACCCGGCTTTCAACTGTCAATATTTGGTAAACAGCTAAAGATAGGTATAGCATATTATACACAAAATGTGTTTAGATTTTTCTAGAGAGTCCAAAAATGTAGTAATATACGGGGTGTTCCATTTAAAAAAATATCAAAGGTACCCCTAGCACTTTTATTTGATGTTCAATTGTTTTTTGCTGAACATATCCGAATTCGCGGGAGACAATTACATAATATGGCTATTTCGTTTTTTTTATAACAGTGCAGGGAAAGTCAAAGAATCGCCTTGTCTAGTCCTCGTTGGATAACCCTGTATGTACATATTTAACGAAATCGTTTTATGCTGTGAACAACACTGCTTTAAATGAAAACAGGAAATTTATTATTTGCTATCTTTTCGTGCTAGGATTTTAATTTTAGTATGACTGAGAGTCTACGCCAGGGCCTTGATGAATCTATACTAACCATTTCCTACTCTGACGGGAGAAAATCCTAGTTATAATTGTAATTATCATTCTAGAGATATTGGCCCAAATGCAACTAAATAGCTGGGTAGCCTTCGTATTCCAGGACCTCAGTACCCACCGGCGTCTGGCTAACCAACAACAACCCCTTCAGTTTTAAATGTATTGTTACAAGTGTGGAACTACGAATTGTAGCACGGGAGACAGTAATTTAATTTTTATTATACTAATAAAGGTTATACAGCATAATTCGGTTTAGGAATTTAGAGCGAGGGTTTGTCTTCCCCTCGTGAATTCCAGGCTGAGTCCGGCACGTTTTTCTCTAATAATTTGGCACGTTTTCTTTAATAAATTAGGCTTATTAAGATTCTGTGGTTTAATTTACTTGACGCACCTTTCCCTCAAATTTCCCTAATTTTGTTACCTTCGGACGCATTATGAGTAAGTAAATTTGTGCAAGATATAATAATAACACAACGTAGGTATTGGTTATCTTTTTAATCCATTTTGACGGTCATTGGCAAAATAAAGAACTTTACTTATCTCATTCAACTATGTTGAATAGGCCCGGGTATGTTATACTACAGATTTGGTGCCGTGAGACCAGGATGCGTTTATTCGACGGACAATGTGGAATTTTGAGCGAGAACACTTTACTTATCTCATTCAACTATGTCGAACAGGCCAGGGTATGTTATACTACAACAGAAAAATATTTTTTAAGCAATGTTTTGAATAGTAATAACTATCCTATTGATTTCATTGAAAAATGCTTTATTGAGTTTGAGGAACCAAATATTAGACAAAATCAAAATAGACCTATTACGAACCTCTTTAGTCTATATATTCCTGGTTTATCAGACAAAATAAAACGAATAGGTAATAAATATAACATTCGTACTATTTTCAAAACAGAAAACACTCTTAGATCCAAACTAACAAAAACAAAACCACTCAATGAAAATGAAATTACTAAAAATGTTATCTATAAAATACCATATGAGTGCAATAAATTTTATATAGGTGAAACCTGTAGACCATTATCAAAACGTATAAAAGAACACCAAACTTATATTAAAAATACACAATTTCACAAATCACATATTTGTCAACAGCATTTGATAACAATCACAGAATCCAATGGAACGCTTCAAGTATTTTAGCAAAGAACCCATCATCTAAAAAACGTAAGATTAAAGAAAGTGCTTTAATTTTATTAAATAAAGATGTATGTGTTGCTTCAACTTCTGGTAGTTTTAACAGCCCTCTGGTTACCTTTGCTAAAAACTGAAGTTGATAAGGGAAATTTAAAATTAACTAAATATTTTAACAAAAATCATTGACTTCTTCCTAAACGCAAATTGTAGGATATATAACACCTCACAAACGAATCAATTATTTACCTAATAACACCTCAATATCAAACCAACAAAAGAACAGTAACCAGTAATTATACGATATGACATTATTATTGTCATCTTGTCAAAGTCAATTCAAAACTTGACAATTTTTACTGTTTTACTGCATTTACTAACCATTTTAATTTTTAGATTTGTTCCTTCTTGACAACAGGGTCAGATTTGTTCCTCGAAACGTCGACCGTTTTTCCAGTTTCCTTTAGGTTTTTCAACTTCATTAGGATCACTAAACTAGCACTTGTGCTGTTTACACCCTGAAGCCAGAGCAAGCGGTTCTATTTTATATGAAAACTTGTAAACAGATGTGGAGAAAGAGGCAAACATTTGGTATATCGAAATAGCTTTATCATGAAAATTCGATTTTAAAAATCGGACTTTACCTACCGTCAAAATAATAGCTAGATAATCAAATCAATATTTCTTTTAATTTTAGAATATGCAGAGTAGTTAAACTAATTCTTGGTTTGAAAAATAACTGGAAAATATTCTGCAGAACTGCAGTAAAGTAGATGATATTGATGCTGTCACAAAATATACTTACACGAATCATAGGGTATAGAACACAAAACACACACTAGCTTAAAATTAATAATCCTACAACCAACTCACAGTAAAACATAATGAATTACCTACACTAAAATAAAAATACAATGCACAAACTCGGATAAGGTATACAAAATCACAATTAAAATATTCTTCAGAAAAGATGCCTCTAGCATCTTAAAATAAAAAAAGTGTGCACTATGTGCGCATATTAGAAGTGAAACTTCGTAAACTTAAACGCCTTAGCCTCGGATTTGGTTAAAAAGTCTTCCGCCAGGCCGTGTCGCTCGCTGCGTTCGCTTGCTGCGTTCGCCACTCAATTAACAACATGGGAAGGCCTAAATGAAAAAAAAACTATTCTTCATAAAAGTTTCGCTTATGTCTTGACAATGTAATAGAGCAAACCCCATATTTTTATCTTCTAAACTAACAAAGATATCCCAATAATTATACGTCCTAGCCTTATACATATCTTAACTGATTTGGTTAAAAAGTAGTTTTTTTTAAATATAACACTCAATTAACAAAAAGGAAAGGCCTAAATGAAAAAGAAAATTATTCTTCATAAAAGTTTCGCTTATGTCTTGACAAGGTAATAGAGCAAATCCCATACTTTTATCTTGTAAACTAACAAAGATATCCCAATAACAATATGCTCATATTTTTCTTCCGCCAGGCCGTGTCGCTCATCGTCTGTCGCCCGCCGTGTTCGCGACCTTCTAATTTTACTTCCAGCGCGCGTTAAGAAGTATCACTTCAAAAAGAGTTGATATTTTCTTTGAAAACTGACAATGACGGGTTCTTTATATTTGAAGTAGTAGCCCTGTCAAATACCAAACCTGAATAAGGAAAATTTGTTCAGTTTTTAAATCTTTTGAAGTTTTTTTTTTATAAAATAAATATTTAAACGTTGTTTAGGGTCGATAGTGTTCGTTGGAACAACTTGTATAATTTTAATACTAAACTTGACTTATTTTTCTTAGATCTTTGGATTGTGATGGAATATTGTGGTGCAGGATCAGTATCTGACATTATGCGACTACGTAAAAAGACTCTTAGTGAAGATGAGATAGGTATCGTGTTATCTGATACCTTGAAAGGCCTAGAATATTTACATTTGAGAAGAAAAATTCACAGAGATATAAAGGCTGGTAATATTTTATTAAATTCTGAAGGGCATGCTAAGCTAGCAGATTTTGGAGTAGCAGGTCAGTTGACAGATACCATGGCTAAGCGAAATACTGTAATTGGAACTCCATTCTGGATGGCTCCAGAAGTTATTCAGGAAATTGGTTACGATTGTGTTGCCGATATTTGGAGCTTAGGAATTACAGCTTTAGAGATGGCTGAAGGTAAACCACCTTATGGTGACATTCATCCAATGAGAGCAATTTTTATGATACCCACAAAACCTCCACCATCGTTCCAGGAGCCAGACAAATGGAGTGCCGAATTTATAGACTTTGTTAGTGTATGTTTGGTGAAGAACCCTGAGGAACGTGCCACCGCCACTGATCTTCTTAGTCACGTATTTATAGGAAACCACAAAGCTCCTATTATCTTAAGCACAATGATCAAAGATGCTCATGAAATCAGAGAGAACCAGACTTTTCACAATGTTCCGGTTTCCATTAATGTTTTTGGTGACTTGAAACAGAAAGACGTTGAATCGGTAAGTTCAAAGAGGTTTAACTATAGTATTCTAGAATATAAAACATTAAACTTCTAATTAATTTAACTTTACCTTCCATAACTTACACCATATGACTATCATTTTATAACATTAATTAGGGGTATTTTTTATTATTTTTATTTTAGATTAAGGCTTTAAAAATTCCAAAACCAAATATATAAATTTTCAATTGGGAACAAAATGTCTTGGAATTAAAATAGACATTTGTAATATAGAACCAGTGGTGGGGTCTTTTTGGGGGGTTGAAACTTAAAAATAAATCGTGAAGTACGCATCTGCTAAAATTATCGATTTCAACCAAAATGCCGATCTAGTTGGTAAATGAATAATAGCGAACCAGGCGCCGGATATTTTTACGAGCTATAAATGTTTTTAAATAAACCAAATGCATATCGTTAAACTTGTAAATTGCAAATTTGGAGCAAAAATTATTCATCTATAAATATGGGTAGAATTCGTAGGTGAATAAAACTGGACCAGGTGACTGACTATTTATTGGTAGGGAGGTAAAATGTAAAATATATTGCAAAGCCCTCATCATTAAAGCAATTGATTTCAAGTTTAAATAAAAAGTTCTTGGTATATCGAGTAAGTAAATAACTAAAGTCGAGCCAAGTGCCGACACATTTTTAAGAGTTTAAAATGTAAAATATTTTAAATAATTCTTATTTGCCATGCCGGCCTAATCGAGAACCAGTAACACTTTTTCTGTTGGGAACAAAATCAAATCAGTTCCAGAGCACTTTTAGATGATATAATTTTTTAAGATATATGCCGAATTTATATGAGAAATGCAATATAACAGTTATATTCGCACAGGCCTGCTTAGAGACCATCGCAAGATCGATTTACTTTACACCAAGTTAATATAGTGGCGGTTTTTTTGTATGTGCGTTTCTGCAGTGAACTCCCTTGAAATATCATACTAATCCTGGGTCTGTTTATTTTATGTTATATTTTACTGATCATACAATTCTTGAGGGTTTAGCTCCGTCACTACTACAGCCAGTAGCTGCTCGTGACTTTAAGAAAAGGCGGGGCCAAAATATAAACAGCGTAGTTATTGATCATTTCAACAAAACAACAACACTTTTTGGTGACCGTCGCGTCGTGATCGTCGAACACGAACACACGTAGAACATCAGTTTTAACATTCAAGTAACTACTATCTGTTGAAAGTGGCTATAAAGTATTCATAAATTACAGGTAAATTCCTTAATTATTAATATTTTAACGAGCTGCGGTAGTATGCGAGAGATTCTATAAAAATTTAGGACTTTGTACCGGTTGCATGCGGTTTCGGCCGGTTATCAGATATGACCAACGAATATGATAAATCTAACCAGACGGTACCGTAAAATGAATCTAATACTATTAGATGTGAAGGTAATTGCAAAATAACAGACCAGCAACAACAGTTCTGGAGCAAATCTCCCGTAAGAAAGGCATGGGACCGAATTCCTGCATTTTTGGCGCCGTTCTAGGTTCCGCAGCATCAGCAACTCACAGCACTGTATAGTGGATTAGACTTAAATAACAAGGTCCTACCCTAGCTCCGCCGATAGGGCACGAGTTAACCAAAATGCCAGATCGACAAGCATCAACATTAATTCTTTTTTAAAATCCTAATTTTTATCTTAATCTTAATGTTTCTTTGAAGTCCAACAAACTGCAAAAAGAATAGCGTCCAGATCATTGGCTGACAATAGACCGAGTTCTCAAAGCTATGTTTTTACATAAAATGAGTTTGAAATTCACCATTTCATATAAAGTCGCATTAAGTTAATATACTATATTATAGATTCACAATCACGAGGGCTTTGCGGTCTCCAAAATTCTGCAGCAGCAACCATATGGGGCTATTCGGCACCCACTATTCATACATATGAAAATAGGTAGTAACAACGTTAGAGGGACATTGCCATTATTAGCTTAATAATACAACATATAGCACACGTACCCGCAAAGGGCGTGGTTTCTCAAGTGTACTAGAATTAAGTGTTCGTATATATGAAGTACATACGTGTTCAATAGATATTGAATATATTAGTATAAATAGCAACATATGTATGCGGAATTACTAGGGTATAAAATTATTCATTTACTGCCTACTATACAAGGTAGATAAAAAAT
The DNA here is from genome assembly GCA_016904865.1 of Pissodes strobi. Lineage (NCBI taxonomy): Eukaryota > Metazoa > Arthropoda > Insecta > Coleoptera > Curculionidae > Pissodes > Pissodes strobi. The sequence continues at coordinate 4,500 of MU183256.1, read as the reverse complement.
ATATAGTCCCAGATGAGGCACTTTACCATCACACTTTTAAGCTTTGGATCGACAAAAAAAATAACAAGTAATACCATTTCTTTGAACTCACCATTAATATAAAGCTACATTAAATTTAAAAATACGCTATATAGCTTCCATGGCTACACATACGGGGACTCTTAAGACACCAAGAACACAATAATATCAATCACGGGCTAAATACAAGGTCCCCTAATTAAAAATGCATTTAATTTATTATGCCGTACATAAAATTCCCAAACAAAATCTTAATAATTCATATGAAAATAAGTAGCGACAGTGTTTGAGGGGCATGTGTCATTATAGTTTAAAAATACAATATATGGCACAGACCTCAAATGAGATCGTTCCACAAAGTTTACTAAAATTAAATGTTTTTTCATATCCGTATCACATGGTCGTTCAACACAAGTGAAAACAGTGTTTCAGGTCACATATACAACAAAACATTGCTTTGTGTTATTTCTATGAATATTTATTTCTGTGGTTTCCATCGATTAAATAACTAGATGCTGCTATTGGATATACTGTTATACCGAGAGAGTACAAATATTCAACGGTAAAGCAAATAGATTTCGATTTATAATACAGGAAAGAAAAATAATCAACAACAAATTATATAGAAACTTATATATCATTACATTTTTACATGTGCAGAACGACAATGATGATCACAGAGGTGCCTCCTGGGACCGGTTTCTGGGCTTCTGCATTTGTCAGCCAGCAGTATTGCCAACCTTTTAGAACAAAATTTCCCACTACAATGAATAAAAATTCCCAAATTTCCCATAACAAACATTAAAAAGTTCCATAGAAATTTCCCATTATTTTGTATGTTGACTATGACAGTTGACAGGCTTTTTGTAGTGCCATTTCGTAGCAAAATGCTGAAATTAATGTTTTAGATTTTAGAGAATACAGTTTTCTTACTATTTTACGCAGTTTATTTTACCATAAATAACAAAACATTAAAAAAAACAATGCATAGCAAGATCATGGATACTTAATTTAATAAACATTTGAACTTAAAACAATATTATAAAAATATTACTAAAAACGAAACAGTTTAACTACTTAAAACTATACATGGCTTTTTTATCCCATAATTTCTTGTGGCGAGTACTAAAATTGTACTCATAAAAACAGATATTGTTACATAGATCTTATCCCACAAATCGAATTTAGAGTTTCAGACTCAATTCGATTTCTCTTTTATTTGTAACATCCGTAACTATCCGTAAATATTCGTTCCGACTCCGCGTTGGAATGATGATGAGTTAAAATAGGCTTAGCAAATGTGGCAATCTCTTTAAGTTCGTAAGAATCCATCAAAGGTTTTAAGACGAGATATTTCATGCCATCGTTTTTCGACTGGTATATTTCCAAATTTTGCCATTAATGCGTTTAGCATTAACAAATTGCGTGGTTTTCAAAATTTTATGATGATCAGAACGATGGTCGGACTAGGTCATAGTGCTTCGTTTTCGTTCCTGCGACTGGTACCCCTGATCCTGTCAAGTCGTCGACCTCGAACTTTTTGACCTCTGGTAAAAATGCTGTCGTATCTGTCTCCGTGTAGTGCCATTAGATGAGCTAAACAATACAATAAATTATAAGTGTCAAATAATATTGAGTATGTGGCGATAATTATTATACTGTGAAATATGCCATTTTTTTGGACGACTTGTGCCTGCAGACTTGCACATTGACCTGGAATATGACATCGGCACGAGAAATTGACAATCTTAGACACTTAATCATATATGAGCTGGCTCGATTTGATCTGGAGTATAATACCCCAAGGTTAGTTATTTTTCAATACTCTACTAGATTATTTAACTCGTTGTCCACTGCTATTGAACTTTCTTCAGTATATTAAAATTTCTTAAACTTCTTTGTTTTCTAGGCATCCGTAGTCGAAGAATAGGGAATCTTCTACCACTGCTTGGCTGAGTTCCCTGTAGGCTGGAATGAGTCCTGACTGGTCCTGGATTGCGACCAATGCAGTATATTATCAAGGTAAAGATATATACATTATTTACAATTTCTCACTGCTTTTCTATATACTTTTATCTTCGTGGTATCATTTATATATACATTTTCCCATATATTTATTTTATTCTATATTTCTTATATTTACTTTCCATATCTAGTTTTGATATTTATTAGTTATTCTATGTATCTATGCTATGATATCTCTGTGACTAGATTAGGGGAAAAAAATAGGACATTATATACATATGCACGTATGCTCTCTTTTAAACACACGTTATATAAATATCTTTTGCTTATACATTTCTCCATTATTTCACCTTATGTATGCTTTACATACACAACTTTTGCTTATATATTTCCTCACTATGTATGGTTCTTCTTATCTCATAAACATCTTCTATATTTCTTCAACTTATGTATGCTTCTATATTCCTTCTTCTTTATTCTTCATGCTTTACATAAACATTTCTTGGGAACTTTGCCCTTGAGCTTTTCTGGTACCAAAATATTTGCTCGACTTCCTTGTTCGTCAGCCAGCTACTTCAGTCTGTATATGCTCAACTTTCCGATGCCTAAAATCTTTGCTGTGACGTTCTCTTTTAGATAATCCGTCGTTGCAGTCTTATTTAGGCCGGAGAACACTTTACTTTATAATACTTCCTCGTATACACATATATTCCTCCTGTATATACTCGCAATACACAATTTTAATGGCAACTCAGTCTTTTCTGTTTTTCTCGATAACGATAATCATGCAACTGATCCATTTACTTGTGCTCTACTATATATA
>MU183255.1:206098-217013 GCA_016904865.1 Pissodes strobi | reverse complement strand
TGATAATATTAAGCTGCGGGATTTTCCAAAATTATTTTGCCTTTACTAATCGTACTACGTATTTATATTTATGTTGTTGCGGTTTTAACATCACTTTACAAGTAAGTATCCTAATACATATCACGATCCCATGTCATGCTCGGCCTGGTATAAGGTTTTAAAATAGTAATTAAATAATTAGGAATAAACCTCAATTATTTTATAATACGATATTACGTTAAATCGTTGTTAGTTCAGTGATCTTCATAGGCTTTAGAGTAGGAGCAAGGGCCAGATTTGGGTCTTCTATCGACCTACGGACCGCAATATAAAGTATATATATGAAATCCAAAATTTAAGGCACACTTTAGATCAAGTGGAAAGCAAATGTTAGACATGTTAAAAAAAAAAACGTTTATTTAAAAGAACACTTCAATGAGACTTCTGGCATTGTTTGTTTTTAACAAGTTTCTCATTGTCTGGCCCTTCCTTAGACGTAGCAATACGTGAGATGTGAGTCCATTATTCTGGTCCTTCTTCTACGTTGGGGTCCTTCTTTTGTTATTTGGCATGTCTCATGCCAGAAAACAATAATTGCTCCAGTTCAAATTTCCTCCTGGAATCTCAATGTGAATTATTCCTGTAAATCAGTTATTGCAGATATATTTGTCCAACTCGCTGCAATTACGCAAGTTGACAACTTCGGGAAGTGTGTCTAATTTCTGAAGCTGCAGTTTCCACAGATTGACCTTAGCTTTAAAGGATTTTAAGTTGTTTATACGGTTTTCCTAGCCTCGTAGCCGTCCATTCAGTTATCGAAGACAGCTGTAGGTCTTCCCTTGCCAGCCACAAACATTGTAATTGTTTCTTTGAGGTCGACCACCCACTTCTACATTTTCCTCTACTAATCCAATTAAGAATTAAACGACATCCCTATACTCCGCATCATTATCAGACAAGAAATTTTGGAATTTTGGAAATTATGAAATTATTATCCTTATAATTTCTCCCATAACATGGTCAAAATAATTTCTTTTTGAAGACAAATTTTGCTAGTGTATAATGCAAACTGCATTAAATCTAAGTCGGCTTTTTTATTAGGCTGCAAGGCTTTTATTTTTTCCAACCATAGCTGGTGCCCCATCTGTTATGATGACTGACATTTGAAAATGTCTGCTCTGTTCGTCATAGGATAGCAGCTCAATGTAAACAGCGTTAAACTCTGTTTACGCTTAGACAAGTCAGTCTTACTCGTTACGCAGAAAAAAAAGTTCTAAAAGCGCTTAAAGACATTTTCACTTCAAGAACATTTTGTTAACGACCTTAATTTTCGCAATAACAGAATATGACTTAACTTTGAAAGTAGTACCGCCCAGTAAGGTGCAACCGTAGCTGTTTCCTCAAGGCTTCCATTTTATCAACTCGCATCTGCCTTCCAAAATATTCTTAAAGAACCGTGACAGTATACCAATTTTTATTGAATACTATATTGTCACAATTATTTAAATGCCTAAGGACAACTAGATGAATATAACCAATAATTACTCCACCTCAAATTTTATAAACGAAGTTAAAGACTAGGACTTGGGGTGACTCAGAGTTTGTTTAGACTCTAAGAGAGTTAACTATTCCTTGAAAGTTCTTCTTTTTCAGTGTTTGCTAACTTATTACATAGTAGCTATTGACTTTGTTCTTTTTAATCATTTACTTGCGGGCCGTAATGAGAAATCCAACAAAACAAACAATAATCAAAATATTAGACAATTTGATAGACAGAACATGCGAAAGAGCTTTAGGTAGGAAACAGGAAGCCTACAAGCACTAGCAGCAAAATCAGGCCGCTGAAAATCGCCATTATTTTGCCAAAGCGGGAAGCGAATGCAAACGTGTGATTGAGAAAACTAAGGACAAACACAATCAAAGGATCAGGAATAAACTTTTGCAATAACCCAGTGGCTCCTGGAATTTTTGGTCGGTAGCAAAATCAGTGAGTAATAACATTACCATAGCAGAAGTTAAGTTTCATCACCGTGATATTCGTAAAATCCCCAAAGAACTAGATACGCAAAAGGCATCGGGACCGGACGGAATACCTGCCATCATGTTAAAGCACTGTGCCAACGAACTAACACCCCATTTTTTGCAGCTAGGCGACAGAAATAAAACAAATGGTCCTTGTAAGGGCCAAATGACTAGAAGACTCGGACCTTCAGTTCGAATCTGCCAGCTGAATATAGAGGGCATCAATAGAGCTAAATGTGAATACCTCACAAAATTCCTTCTTGACAACAGCGTCGATGTGGTTCTCCTCCAGCAAACACATGCGACCTCGGCAGAAGACCTACAAAAAAGAGGAAGAATCAACGGTTTTGACCTGACTGGAGCCACATATCACCGAACGTACAGCATCGCCACATATACTCGAAATAACATCGATCAGGCTCAGCTCCTCTCCGCTACCTCAACACAAAGTAGAAATCTCATTGAATGTTTTAAAAATTGTAAATGTCTGAACACTCCGATCAACTGTACCAGGACTTTATCGACAGCGGCGAACAAGAGATAGCGGACGACCTCCTTCATAGCCTGGATGCTTCTAGACATCGGTGGGCGGAAACGATGGAGGGGATGGATTTCTCCCGATCAAGCAGGAAAGCATGGCGCCTTCTGAGAAAACTCGGCGGCTCTAATGCCCAACTGGGAAAAAGAAGCTCGCATATTTCACCAGAGCTGGTGGCAAACAATATTATTAAGACCTCGAGAGCCCCAAGCCACAAATACCACACCACCGAAGTTATCACATCTTAGGTTGGGTCTTCTTCTGGGTCTCTTTATGTTTCGTGGGTACCATTGCGTTATTCGTGTGGTCCATCTATTGTCTGTTCTTCTCGCCAGGTGTCCTGCCCATTGCCACTTAAGTGCTTTAATTCTGTGGATAACGTCTGTAACCTGGGTCTTCTGTCTTATCCATTCGATTCTCTTATGGTCTCTCTTTGTTATTCCTAACATGTTTCGTTCCATAGATCTCTGAGTTACCTGGAGTTTTCTTACGATATCTGTTTTCAGAGTCCAGGTTTCACATCCGTAAGTTAGGACTGGTAGTACGCATTCATCAAACGCTCTTTTCTTGAGATGCATTCTTGATTTAAATATAATCGTGTTTCTTCCGAATGCCCGCCAAGCTAATTTGACTCGTCTATTAATTTCTGTGAGATCCTGACTTGTGTATTAGGTGGACCAGGTATGTATATTCTTCTACTATCTCTAGTGTTGTGTTGTTTATTTGTATATCTTGTTTGTCTACAAGTTCGTTGTACATTACCTGTCTTGTTAAGTTAATTTTGAGACCTACTTCATTGCTTGCCATGTTCAGCCCATTAATTTGTTGTTGTAGTTCATCAGGACTATTGGCGATCAGTACTATGTCGTCAGCGAACCTTAGGTGGTTAAGGTATTCTCCGTTTATGTATAGACCTTTGTTGTTCCAGTCTAGCTTTCGGAAGGTTTCTTCTAGTGTCGCCGTGAAGAGTTTGGGGGATATGGCATCACCTTGTCGTACTCCTCGGCCGCCGGTGGGGAATTCCGGTGATTCTTTATGTATAATTATTCTAGCTTTAGCTTCCTTGTATATGTTTGCATTGTTTGCTAGAGTTTCTATATATGGTTTATCGACTCCTTGATTGGTGAGGGCTTCTATAATGGCTTTGGGGTATATCGAGTCGAACGCCATCTCGAAGTCAATGAAGGCTAGAGCTAATGGTATTTCATATTCTTTTGTTCGACTGATAACCTCTCTCAATGTTTGGATGCGATCTATTGTGCTGAAGCCGCTTCTAAAGCCAGCCTGTTCTCTTGTTTGTGCAGCATCTAGTGTATTTTGTATCCTGCTGCTAATGATTTTTGTGAATATTTTGTATATCACCGGTAGGAGGCTTCTTTACTGCCTTTCTTATGTATTAGGATGATATTGGCGCTATTCCAATTTTCAGGTATTTTTTTGTTCTTTAGAAGGTTTGTATAGATATTGTAATCTACTAAAATGCATAAGCTATTAAACAAATATCACCCTGTGGAAAGTTTGAACTTGAACTTGGAGATTGTTATATAAACATTAAAGGCAAACTATAAACAACGCGAGCAATCAACGGGAGCGACTTTGAACCTTATGAATGCAATGATCATCACTTTGTTTTATATAAATACGCTACCGAATCCTCAGTTCGGCAGACTTAGTCTCACCTCCAGCTCCCAAGGTTAGCCATTTGACGACTGCCTTCTGGGTTCTATCCGCTCCTAGAGTTAGTCATACGATTGCTTTAGGTTCAATTCCTTTCCTACCAAACCTGGTACCGGTTAGCCATTTGACGACTGCTAGGACCAGGGGTTGCACAACCTCCATAGTAAAGTCTTGACAAGAAGTTTGTCAGAGTGTTCAGAAAGACAAGTGTTTTAATAGTCAGTTAAAAAGTTTAGTGAAAGCTCTTAGTGCTCTTAAATAAAACCCAGCTCTTAAGAAAAACTATAAATTATAAGACAGTAAACAAAGACCTATGAACAGTACCTCAAATCGAGAAAACATGCGCACCGTAGTAATCGGGTATAATAGAATCTCATTTTCTCTGACCAATAATTGTTGTTAAAGTTCTATCGTTAATACATTGTTATAAACTAAACGTGCTTACTTTATCATCTCTTCTTACCCCACGTGACGCGAACCCGGTCTACCTCAGTTACCCCCCGGCACGCCAAACAAGGCGTGTCCTCACGAGTAGAACATTCGGTGGTAGATTAAAGGAAGCATTGAGACCCCGTCATTGAACTAATCGCGACGAGTCTCTTCTCTAAGAAGTTATTCTTTAAATAAACGCGCTACCCCTAAAGATACTCGTGACAATATTAGCTAGGATTTGCCAAGTGTGTCTACCTGCGTATTTTAGGAGTTCGGTCATCGTTGCCTGCTGCTTTGCCATTCTTCATGTCTTTGAGCGGCTTTTCTATTTCATCTACGAGAACTTCTGGTATGTTGTCTTGTGAAGGAGGTGTCGCTGTTTCATCTAATGTTTCCGGAGCTTTGTACAGGTCGCTAAAGAATTTGGTTTCAGATTTATTATACCTTCTTTATTTGTTATTCTAGTGTTATCGTCTGTTAGCGCTACTATCTGTTTCTTGCCAATGATCATCGACTTCTTAGCGTTCTTGTAACTTTTCCTGTTTTCGATTGCTGATTCAATCAGTTGTTCATTGTAGTTCATGATATCCTCAGTAATCTTCCTTCTTATGGTCTTGCAGAGTTCTGTGTATTCTATTCTTTGAATGTTGTTGTTGTTCTTTAATTCTCTACGTTTCTTGAGTAATGCTTTGGTCCCCTCAGACAGCTTCTTGTGTTGTTTGTGTTGTCTGGCGCCTCCTACTTCCTTCGCATACATATATATATATATATCCAGAATGCGTTTATATTATATGGTTTGGTTGCTTACAAGCTTTAAAATGAGTTATTTTTTTAGTACGAGTGTAAAATGTTATTTTTTGAGCGGTGGGTAAAATTTTGTTGCTTTGAGTGGGCAACTATTCATCCAAGTCGAGAAGCAATTTTACGTGGAATCAATAATTTTTGTATGGTCGGTATAAAATAAAGACACTCAACAATTAGAGAAAGTCAATTTCGTCTTAAATCGTTAACAAATAGATTGTTAACAATACATTGTAGGTTTTGGATTTATATTACTAGGCAACCTCGAATTTGTTTTTAACTTAACACATTTCCAAGATTAAGATAACTGCAAAAGTTGCACCACAAAATTTTATGGAAAAGTTAATATTTTTATATAAATCCAGAAGTTCGAGATCTTTAGATACTAAAATCATTTTAGTTTGCTCGTTGAGGTGGCCAAATATCCAAACGAAACAATTTCTTAGCTCCCTAAAATGATTCCTCTCTGGGACTTTTCCTAAAAGTGATAAGGCGCGTTAAGCCTAAGAAGCCCCAAAAACTTGATCGAAATTTTGTTCTGTTCCTTTTTTATATTTTTATGTAATCGAAATATTCATCATTCATTGCCTTGGAGTTGTTTTTGCAGTTTTATATTTATTTCTAAAAAATTATACAGATTTTTGTCATGCTGCTTCCTATGTATCAACAAATTTGTCCAAGTGCAACAATATAAATATTATTAGCATTAGCTTTTTGTTCCATATATCGACACATACAATAGTATTTGCCAATAATGCTAATACAGGTTTTATTTATTAACCTTTGTTTAATCATTTTACCAATGGCACGGCTCATTCGGTTTTCACAGTCACAAAGCGTGATAATTTCAAAACAATAATGTATCATGCCTAGATGTAATGATTTTAAATTTTGTCCTTCGTCAGGTAATCTCAAGATTGCAAAACGAAAACAAATAGTAAATAAACTGTTTGATTTGCCGGCATTAATAAATAAATATACCTTTCATGAATTGTAGACACGAATTTAATTATGCGACTTTGTTCCCAACTCTCGGAGTTCCTCTTTTATCTTGATAAACTGGAGTACAAATAAACTAAAATTAGATTTTTATATGATGCTAACATAAATGTTTTATGGGGGAAAATTTAGTTGCCAACGGAACGAAGGAGGTTAACGAGTGATCAGTGAGTGATAATCTTTGGCATGGTAGTTTTCCTGTTTTTCGTGAATCTAGTTTAGTGCATAATTATGCCGGTGCATTGGGCAGACGTCTTGGCAGGTATGCTGTTTATTTCGTACTTATTATTCAATTTAGACATATATGCAATATTCTAGAGGGTCAAATTCGAGGCTATACTTGATGTATTATAGGTTCTGTAATGATAATTAGATATCAATTCGTTTTCAAATATGTTCTATGTTGTTTATTTTTTCGTGGTAAATATTTACCTGTCGAGGTTACAAGGTATAATTTGGCATTAGTCCAATAATATTAGTGTTTTGCATTTTCATCGAGACCACCTAAATCACACCACAAATCTGTACAACTGAAATTGAAGCAGACCATAAGGCAGTAGAGAACGCAATATGCCAGAAATAATCCAGTCTAACACCAAACGACTAATGATGATAATGGATTTGATGTCCAACTGAGCTGGACACCTAGTAAACTTGGGCATAATTTTAAGATCAACATACATCAGATGGTTTATTACGAGTGTAAGGTCTGGATTCGCAATTTTTAATGACAGCTGAAAGATTGAAGCCGTCGAGGCAGGGTTTGATCAAAAGGTTATTCAACTTTTTAAATCCGGTGTAAATCATTTATAAAATTATTTTTTTTCAATTCTTCCATTTCTGAGAATAGCTAACATCTTAATGGACTTAAATTTTACTCAGCAGTTCTTGTTTATTCAGTAGATCTTCACTTTTGTGAACGGTAATTTATACTCCAAGACGCCCAGGTGTGCATATATCCTAATATATAGAATAGGTTTAATCTACTCACTAATTCAATAATAATTGTTTTTATTAATAACAGCGCAAAATAGGCTTAAAAAATAAACACTATCTTATCTAATAATCTGCTCTTATTTGATATGATTATTATTGTAAAGTATTGGAATTTTTTCAGTTATTTGTTGGGAGAGGGGACCTCCCAATCGAGGTATATCTACTTAGTGCCATTTTTACTATTATTTAATGTATTATGAAATAACACTACCGTTTGTACAGATTCACATTGCGAATGATTAATTTGGCGGTTGATTTCTAATCCGTTCAAAATATTATAGTTAGATCGTTCTCTCCTGAAATTTAGGTATATATCTATTATGATATCAAAAATAGATATCCCCTTCTTTCTACATCAGGAAATTGGAATGCTTTAGAGAACAATAATATTTAGATGTCTCGTCGGTGTCAATGTTAGTTTTAGAAAGATCAAGAAACGTGCAACAGGATTTCGGTGCCAAAAAATCTTTAAGTTTCTTCAGGTAGTCTGCCTGAATTAATTGATGGAATATTGTCTTTGTCTTTTAGTACAAATAGTGTTTGAAAGAGTCGGTTCTGATAAAAGACAGTTCTGGCTATTCGACTTTATTGAAATTACCTGAATTAAATTCCAAATTCAAGTGAGCAGGCTTATTGAATAATGGCACCGTCTTTATATTTAAAGCCGATTTTAGAGGATACCGGGTTAGATTTAGGTAAGTGTATTGTTTATTCTTTTACTCTATTTATAATTTGGCTGAAAATCTGTATTTAATCTTCGCAAAGAGAGAATATGCATCAGCACATGGTGACAAGCCAAATAAGAGTGCATACATTTCATTAACATTTCAAGGAATTAGTGGAAATTTTCGAGTGCAATTAATTAGTGTGTATGCATGGTAGGTTTTAAAAATATTGTATTACGAAAACTAAATTGAAATTTCTCTTGGTTGTTGGTTTATAGTGATCATCGCTAGGTCTATTATTGTTATAAAATTAACTTGCTTGTTCTGTTGGTTTCGTTGAAAATTATTTGTTATATTTTGTTCGATTAAATTAATATTCTTGTTTGCTTCTCTTATTTTCTTCATTGTTTCAGAGATATCTTCTAAATTTCTTTTCAGTTGATACGAGATAGAATATCTGTTAGTAGGCTTGTGAATAATTCTGAATTTTCTCTTGTTTTCGCCAAAATTTCCACTTTAAATTAAAAAAAAATAAATGAGATTTTAATTATAAATTTGACTTGACTAACTCTTTGGTGTTTTGATGTTCTTAGCCTTAGAATTCGGCTTGCTGGTCATTTTAACTTTTGGATTGTTCGTTTTAAACAGCGGGGTAGTTCCTTATTGGAACCACCTGATCTTGCCAATAAAAAGCCTTCCATTTCTGAGAACAGTCTTCGTGAGGCAAGCCAATAGTTCAAGGCACTTCTGTCGACATGTTGGCTTGGGACATTTGCACTGACACATAAGCAGGGGAGTGGACTCATCCGTATTGAACTTTTTTTAATAAGTAATTTCTCAATGATCTAATGATATAACAGCTTGGCTATGTCCGTTGGTCGAATTCCTCCATCTTGTCAAGGAAGGGTTGTCTATAGCACTTTTAAGGTGGTGGTTTTGCGTCTTTGTTAATAAGGTTCTTAATTTACGTTGTTACTCTTGGATATGGGTTTTACTCCAGGACAAATGCCGAATGCGTATTCAAACACCGAGTACGTGTAGCTGATGATTGCTCTAAAAAGGTTTTTGCTGTTCAGTTACGTTTTTAACAGTTGTTTAACCCTCCTCTCGAACTCAGATGTTGTTTCCTGGATGCCTAAAGGTTTCGCTTTCCCGCATCGCGTCAGTTGTCTCCACTCGCCCTACGGAACTCGCTCGCTTGCAGCTTTCCACGTTAATGGTGCTACACTTATCAGTTCAAAACTGCATCTGAATTCCTTTCGAAAAATCTTCAACAATCTGTAACATTTGATCCAGCGTGGTTCCCATTAGCTTTAGCAAGGCCATCCATATAGAAAAATTGAGCGAGTCTGCTAGTACTCGAGACACTGATGTGTTAACATATCCTATATCGATATCATCCACATGAAAAATTAATGCCACCCTAGGCCGCGTGACGCCTGAATATAGGCAACCACATATGGAATTGGTTGCCTATACTCTGGCATTAGAAAGAACACGTTTTACAAGGAAGCGCTGAAGTAGATTGCGCATGGTTATGATGTCACATCCGGTTTCACCCTTCCGTCCATTTTCCCGAGATTTACCCTCATAGCCCCGCGTAAGATGTTACACATCAATAACTGATTCAGTTTATCATTAGCATTTCCTAAGATATTAAATCCCTATTTGCTGGAGTTCCTCATGTTAGACAAAGGGCTGAGAGTAAGACAACACACAACACCACAGCGACCTCAAGGAATCACTCGGAAAGCTGTTATATATTCCAAAATTATAACTCACTACTGCTTGTATTCTAGATAGCACTACTGCTAAAAACTGATTTGAAATTGGACGCGTTGTTGTTATTCAATTTAAAGATAAAAATACTCGGCAGATGGCGCTGAACGACAGATTGCTATCAAATTAAGAATTACCAAATAAATAAACTACAATCAGATTGTATACCTTGAAATTCGGTCAATACCAGTCTTCGTAATAGCTCAACCAGCACCGTCTGCAACCGAACACCTAGGCTAACTCATCTCAGGGTGGTTCGAACTTTATCTTTTCCCACTATCAAGTTCCAAAATGATGTACCTGGATATGGAATTAAATCAAAATAGGTAAAAGTCCAAGTCGGGGTTGGACGCCACCAAGTTTACTTTTGTTGGCAAGCCCTATCGTTGTTTATACGGACACAGTAAAAAAACTTGAAAATAAAAGAATCAGAGTTCAAACTCAAATCTCAAATTAAGTAAATAATTACCTGTCGAAGTCTATACCTGCACAGTTACCACTCAAGAGCTAGATTCTCAATTTCACCTAAAATAATACCAAGTATGCCAATACTTTTATTTTGGAGTAAAAATAAGAGCAAGCTCCTCTAGCCTTATAAGAAAATTCAAGAAATTACTGTTAACTAGACACACCCTCTCGTCAACGTGACAGTCTAAATTGAAATTTTGAGAGGTGTCAAATAAAAGGTTATAAAATTTAGTTCACTTCCCAGTAACTTTCTGCTGTAATCTGCAACCTAGACGGTGATAAAATTACCGGACTTATCACATAAACTATACTAAGTTAATTCAACTCGGTTACTATAGCCTTTCCAAAAGCCCGAGTTGCAAGTTTCAAACAGAAATCGTATCCCTCAAAATGCTATGTTACGTTTTAGTATAAATGCCAAAATAAAGAAAAAATAATTAGTATGAATAAACTTCCTCGGTTATAATATGCACTAGAGATTATCCATAAATCTAGTACCCGTAAGAAGTAACTAATGGAACTATGCCGGCGTGGCTACACTTCACAAAAGGTATTATAT
>MU183255.1:193332-205998 GCA_016904865.1 Pissodes strobi | reverse complement strand
CTAGTGAGTTGTGATGATTGTTATTATATACTAAAGAAAATATTAAAGCGATTTAGGATAATGTTTGAGTACTAAATTCGGTTTAAATTTAAAAGTCTCTTCAGTGAAGTATATCGTCAGATAAACAATAAAATGTATTAAAAGTAAAACTTATCTTGAAAATAAATCTCCTGTAAAATTATGTCCATAAATTGGCCATCATCCTTCTCTGTAAATCTAACAGCCCAATTTCGTCAGGTTCCAAGTAAAAAGTGGTTCTTTCTACCCTACCGGGAATCCGCAATTAGAACCCCGCATCTAGAATTCAGCTACTGGAAACCCGCTACTAGAATCCAGCTATTTGAATCCAGCTACTTGAATTCAGCTACTAGAACCCTAAAACGAAAATTAATCCATAACAACAACATAACATGAAATTAACAGAAATGCCAAAACTCGGCCCCAAAAATCTAATTGAAATTCTACATTCAAAACAACTTAAAACAGCTTACCCATAACTGGGGTTCACCAAAACCTTCCTTGGTATCTTAAAAGGATAAATGGGCTTATTGCCATAACGGCGGTTGCTAGAAATTTCTTCTACAAACTAACCATCTCTCGAGAGTCTCAAATGGCTTCCAGCCTATTTCATCTACGAAAATGGATCACTACTCGAGAGCTACCTCTTCACCCAAGGAATTTTCTTCGGCTAATGATAAAACAAAAGCCTTACCGAATCAACAACAACCGTTTTCTTCTGTTTTCCCTCATCCTACTGGATTAATAAACAGAAACAAGTCTGTAATCACCTTAAAAATTATCGACTGACATTCAACTAAAATCCTTAAATGTCAATTCAAGTACTGCTGTCAGAATAGTAGACAGGTTCGAACTTATCGAAAAAAAGACAATAGAGATGATTAACCAAACGATATTCCTTCCTAAAAATGACTTTATAAAAAGGAGAATTTTCACCCGTAACAAAGCTTCCTCTTTTGATGTTCATAAGCCTTCAGAGTGAAATCTGTCTTTAATAACCAATACTTTGTCCGCCAACGTGACAAATTGGCTTTAAGAAACGTTACTTCATTGGTGTTTAATAACCGATTTAAACAAGAAGCTGAACTTAACCTATAGATTATTAAAACATAACAAATTGAAAATGTATTAGGAATCAGAAAAATAATTATATTAATTATTTTTCCATTTAAATGTGCATTCATTTTTTAAAATGTTAAAAAATATCCCCATATTTCCCGAACATTACTTAAATCCCTCTATATATGTTGCTTCAAAATATTTTTACCTCATATGCAGTGTTCCAGATATAATTAAACCCCTTTAAATGTTATGTTATCATTCTGTTGCTTCGATTAAGCAGAGCGGCAAAAGTAAATTGAAATGTATCATTACGAACATCACCATTTACATAGACAAAATGTGTTGTTAACCCATAATAAACCGATCAAGGACTAGCTCTTTGCTCCTATTAGATAACGCCGTGATAAACTACGGCGACTGGCAAGCTAGTGACGCAAACCAGTGGCAAAAAAATCATTAAAAATCAGCAATAAAAAAATATTTACCCCGTTAAGAATCTATTTTTTTCCAATTCACGTTCGCTTTGTACTGGATCGTGTTTATCTTTGCACAGGGGCCAAAAAATGCGACTAAGGTCACTACGATTGACGTCATTGACTAAGTATCTCGAAATCGCACCAGCAGACCACCAGGAGCCGGCGTGATTTTCAGCTGTTGTTCAAATGGAAAACATAAATATCTGAAATAAGAACCAGATGGTTTATAAACATTTCGGAGATTTTATTAACCCGCGCAATCTATCAGCGTAGTTTCTTGATTTAAGTTATTTAAAACTGTACTTACATTGTAGAACAGCATAAGAATATGTTTACTTTTTCGTGTTTGTTAACTATGATCATTTATGTTTAGAAATCTTACCAAATTCCAAAAGTCGCCTCATTCATCATATGGATAGAGATTATGTTTGGTTTTTCTTTGGTGTTAGTGATTCTTATTGCTTTTTTACTTCAGTATAGAACATGGTCAGTTCTTAAAATGATTGCTTTGTTGTTTTATGAATCTTGATAGGAGGACATTTATTATCCATGAGAAGATCGTGCTACACACTCAGTAGACGCTACATTTATTCAATGGTACTGACCTTCACAGCACGAAGAAGGTTCCTATAATTTTCATAAATTATTTCTCACACTCGCAGTACTTCCATCAGGCTGCTCTTGATCCTAGAAGTAAGCTCGTGTGTGCTGCACTTACTTACCATGAGCGAGAGTGAGTGCAGGTTGGCGGGGTTACTAATTCAGATTAGATCTGCTTTGGATTGCAACTGAAACGAACGAGTTTTACGACAATATATAATTTAAATCAAATCATGCACCTAATAATTTCTCCACTTCATCACTAATATTTAGCAATACTCTGGGTTGGCTCAAAGGCTGTAAAAATTAATTCGAATAAAACTGATGTGAAATTGTTGTCAGTCCGAAATCAGAGGTAAAATTGTAGGATGACGAATTTTGGACATTTCAACGAAATTATCCCAACTTGTTCATGGTTAATGTTTCTAATGACCAAGGGCATAATAGTTTGGGTTAGTTTATGCACAATGCTGTTGGTCCGCAGGTCCGGACAACACAAATCAACTATTTAATGCCCGATCTTGTGTTATTTTATTAAATTATTTTCTCACTTTGGCTCCTATGAGATTAAACAAACAACTGTTCTTAACGACGATCCAATATTTTTATGTTTCCTGAATGAAGGTTTTTCGTGCGAGGCACCTGTCTGAAATTCTGTTTTTATTATAGCATAATCGGTGTCACTTATGGTAGCTTCTTTTTCTAGGAAATCGAATAATATAATTTCTTGGAGTCTCTCAAAAAATTGGCATTATCTTTCCTGCTGATGGTTGAACGTATAGTTTCGTAGACGATTCATCCATTGGTAAAAGTTATTTGAGAAAGATTTGCTTCTTTCTTCAGTAGGTACCTTGCTAACAGTCACTTATGTTTCTTTAGTGTACTAAGCATTTTTATTGAAAATTATTGTATGTTCTCTTCTTTGGCTAAATTAAAAATTATTGTTGACACTATTCAACCTTGAATTATTAAATTCTGATTTCGCCCAAAACTTGAAGATTCTAGGACGGATGCTTCGAAATAAATATCTATCCATGCTACCAGGAGCGCGATGGATACTTTATTTTGTTTTCAGCTCTTGTCAAGTTTTCATACTTCGTTAATCTTATTCTACTGATGTTACGAATAAGCGACTGTTTTATCCGTTATTATTGTCTATCATAGTAGAGCATCACTCTACATCCAGGCATAAAACTTGTTTATTGAGATTTGTACTACAATGAGCACGTTTTCAGAAGACCGTTTTTCTGAACCATTTGGTGGATGATCTGCCCCAGGTATGCGTTGTCTGCGAGGGATCGGCACCCTAAGATGATGTGTTCTATCCAATTGCTCCACATGTAGTGCGTTTCTCGCAGTTGCGTGTCTATTGGGTAGAGATTACCAGCTCCAAGTCAAAGTAGTATTAGTTTGCAATTTGCCTTGTAAAGCTTATTCCATCCACGTAGCTTCATGTGCTTATCTCGAACTCAATATATCGATTTTGTAGATATAGAGGTGTACCTACTTCCGGTCTTCTTAGGAAACTAATCTCATCTTCTTGTGGGTAATGCGCGCACCATTTGACGTTGGTGTATCGTAAATGAAATTTGGTCATCAGTTGTCGGATTGGTATTTCAAGTTAGTGCAGGTCAACAGTGATGATGATGATAAAGAGATGACCTCATTCTTCGTTCAAACTTGGCGTTCAGCACTTTCTTTCGTGTACTTCCCAGTAAACATGATCTTCAGTTGCATGTTATCGATACGTTGGGTTTGGAGAATGGCACTATTCAGTTCTTCATGACGCCTATAATCCGGTCCGAATTGCATGGTCAGTGCAGACGATTCAATGTCAATAATTAGGAAACTCAGCCCATTTTGGCCCTGTCCGACTCTATACTCAATATTCGGGTTATCGAGGAAAGTGGATATAGGGTTTATTATTATTGCTATTTGATTTTGTGTCGGTTGTCTGGGATAATTAGAAATTACCTGTATGCTTACATCATCGACAAAGGGTTATACTTCCGTACTGTTTACAAATTTTTCTGAAATTTTCCACTTATCTAATCTAATTTTACTTGTAATATAGAAGAAATATTGCAAATTATAAACTTGTGTTCCTTATGTAATATTTATTTATTACAAGTTCAAACTATATAAAATTGATTCATCCTATTCGTTTTTTTTAGTCAAAAATAGATATTTAATTTTAAATACGCGTGCTAAAAATAAAATACACGTTTATTATCAAAAATGTGTTTTTGGATGTGTTCCAATCATGTTATGCTAGAGTGAATGAACACTAATTTATATAGCGAATAGAAAAAATCATTTCTTACTGCGTCAAAGTATAAATCAGGGTTTCTCAAAGACGTCAATCCCACCACTGACCAAAGATGATGGCTCAATAGCGGAAACGGCCAAAGAAAAAGCGAACATTCTTGCCGAAATATTTGCATCAAATTCTACCTTAGATCATGAAGGAAAGACTCCCCCAACTATCCCGAGAGTGAATTCCTTATTGCCAGGTCTGGTATTTCACCACCGCGAAGTGAAACAAATACTCAAAAGCCTAGACACTAACAAGGTCACAGGACCGGATGGCGTTCCAGCAATAGTGCTTAAGAAATGTGCTGCTGAACTAACAGGTCCACTATGCAGGATTGTGTCCCTATTATACAGAACTACATGCTTTCCTTCTGGGAATGCGCTCAAGCGCTCAATCTCGAAGACAGGTAAAAAAAACGATTCCAAATAACTACCGTCCAATTGCCTTAGTTCCCATCATGTCCAAAGTCATGGAAAGACTGTTCAACGAACAGCTCTTAAAATATCTCGAATTGGCAGGCATCATAAGCGATCGCCAGTATGACTTCCGCAAGCACAGATCAACGGGAGATCTCCTGACTTACGTGACCTACCTGTGGACCAAGCCATCGATAGCTACGGCGAATCTTGTGCAGTGGCTCTCGACATATCTAAAGCATTTGATATGGTGTGGCATGACGGATTGTTAAGCAAATTGACAGCATACGGACTGCCACCAGCACTGCTTTCATAGCTTTCCAATTTCTCAAAGGATCGAAGCATCCGAGTTGGTATTGATGGACATGTCTCGGAGGAATTTAAAATCAATGCCGAAGTTCCTCAAGGGTGTATATTATGTCTCACACTGTTTCTGCTCTATATCAACAATCTCTTAAACAGGACAAACAATACTATTTACATCTTTGCAGACGACAGCCCTCTTATATCCTCATTCATGTCGCAGACTCCAATGGCCACTGCTCGTTCCCAACGCGAGCGAGAAAATCAGATTGCTACTTCAATGAGGGTATGAACGTCATCGTGGAATGGGGTGAGGAAAATAATGTCCAGTTTAGCGTAGAGAAGACACAACCAGCTGTCTTCTCAAAAAAAAACAAACACCGCAGGACCTGATTTATCATTGATAGGACAAACATTGACCTCATCCATAGGCTTGCTGAGCATCAACGTAGAAAACAGCATGTATTGGCTTAATGACGTCAGCAGCACAAAAGCTAGGAGCACTCTATAGAGCAAAACAGTTGTAAAAATCTCATCGGCTCTAAGGCTATAAGGACCAGATAAGATCATGTCTGTAATACTGTTCCCATATTGGACTTCATACAGAGGAGAACAGTCCGTCTTGTGGATGACCCAGAGTTGACTAAAGACCTTCTCTTTACTATCGATACTACTACAGAAAGTGTTCGAACGAGCTGGCACTTATGATTCTACCCAGAGTTGTGCCAAACCTGTCAGACAAGCTGCTCATCAGCATATGATTCAGTTGTGAACACCTAGGACGTCCCTGTTGTCTGGAGGACTGCCTCGCTCTGGAATGTACTTCCGAGTAACGTCTTTCCCCAAAACTTCAACCTACAGCGCTTCAAGTCTAACGTTCCCCATCGTGCCATTTATAGGATCGCAATTCTCATTTCAATTGTTTCAATCTACCACAAATATGTCTATAATGTTTGGCATATAGGTCCTTCATCATCATGGCTAGATAATGCAGCATGTTTAAACACAATGAAGGCTGAAAATCTATAGCAGCTTTACGGAAAATGCTTTGTGATATCCATGTTTAATCAATACGACTGCAAAAGTTGTACTAAGTTCAATTTCATCATCAACTTGGATTAATATATTCGACGAGAAGCTATCTTCTTCTTACAGGTGGTTATACGAAAGTGTAGACATATGAACCGGAATGCATACATTAGTACTTAGATTTCGCTCTAGCTTTTGACAGCGTAATATAAAAAGTTCTGATGGTAAATATATGAAAATTATTGCTAATCTGATGTATTGAAACCAAAGATTGCCAAAATGAAAATAAGTGAAAACGTGTCCAAAACTGTAATGAATTAAAAGGGAGTTCACCCACTCTAACCAACATCTTCATGTTGGATGAATTATTTCCAGATGCTACTGAGAAAGAAGTGGCGAACTATCAACAACATTCCTTACGCAGATCACACGGCTATTCTGGCGAGAGCCCAGATCTACATCTATTAAGATTATTTTACATCAGACAATTTCTGTGACATCGAAGTTTTATCAAATGTTTGGTTCAGTTTATTTAAAGAAAATATTTCATCCACTTCTTTGACAAAAATGACAAGGTTTTCTAGATATTGCGACTGCGCATCATTCTCTAACTTAGCTTTACTTAAACTCTTGTTTCTGTTTGACTTGTTTGATTTTACTTTGTTTTGCTGAGTCTCGTTGTTTTTGAAAATGAGGATTAAGAAAGTCTTTAATAAAAATTAATTGCTGCTGAAATTGTGATATTCTGTGCTCCCGCAAAAACAAAAACGTGTGTCAAATATTTGACGAAAAATGGGGTGTGTTCTAATCCTTCCAACAAATTTGACAAGGCGCCCTTCGATTTCTTTGATATCAAATTTGCTGTTTTACACTCTCAAATTTGTTCAACGTAACCTTGGTCCAACTTATTGGACAAGTGGTTTGATAAGTGTAATCATTGATCTTTAAAAACTATGGTTTGAAAATTAATATTTCTAAATCAAAATGGATGGTCACAGCCAATGGGATATGCCATCAGAAATCAGATGCATAATCGAAACGAAAAATATGCATCAGTAGATACATTTCTGTATTTCTGAGGTTGGTCAGATGTTATGCATGCTTGAAGAAGTCCCAAGAAGATTTAGCAATATTGGTACCCAACAGGAAGTCACTTTTACTGTAAAGAAACGATAATTTGATTGCTCTGGCCACCTGACATAGCAAGTACCGACTCCACCAATTTATTCTACAAGGAAAAGTGGACGGGAGAAAATGATGCAGACCCTGCGTCAGTGGTTGTTTGATTTATCCACCTTGAACTATTTAGATAATCCGCCAATAAAATAAGGATAGCGATGTTAATAGCCATCGTCAACTGCGGATAGAGCAATAATTCATATTGTAATTAATCTGTCACTTCAGTAACTAACTAGCTTGGCCAATACAAATTTAGATATGCAACAGGCACCTAGTATTTCTTATTGAACGCTCTACTCGTATATGAGTTGAACATGTTCTTTTTGGGTGGCTTTAATATATCAAGAACTTAGATTTGCTTTTTTTCTATTTATGAAATGAGAATCTCAAGATATTTTTTTCCACCTCTTTTCTACTAATTAGGTTCGAGAAGATGCTTTAGCACTTTTGTTGATTTAATAATATATAGATCAAGAAATACTATTTATTTATTAAATAATACTATCGAGTAAAAAATAGATTTTGTGTGTGGTTGTTAATACTTGCGAATAAGAAATTCAACATCAGTTTTTAAAAACAGATTCTTTATAGTTCTAGCAGCATAGAACCCTGATGCGATTTAACATCTTGTTGCTGTTTTACAACAACAACGATTCATATGGAGGCTTGTTGTTGAATTTGGTTCGGGGAGTATGCTTGTCACAGGCAGGTGAGGCAGGTACCTTCCCTGACCTAACTGAAAATCAGGTTCTCATATGAACTTTATGGTCTTCGAAAAATAATTTTATGCAGAGAAGTAATGTATATATGCATTTCTCCTCCATCCTCTGTATGCATTAACCATGTAGGGAAATGTGGAACTAAATATACATATTACATGAGTCATAAAAATAGCGAGTTGTGCTATGAGGACTGAGTGATACATTTTATCATATAAAAACGCTAGCCAACCATCAGTTCGGCAGACTTTCGTGTCCAACCTGAAACCAGCTCTTGGGCTGTCCACATGGGCGCTTTCAGGTTCTAATCTATCCTTTTCTCCTCACTCTAACCCGAGCTTGGCTTGATCACATGGTCGCGAAGTCCGGGGGCTTCATATCCACAGTAGTTAAAGTCGAATCTATGATAAATTTGTCAAAGTTATGAGAATGATAATTTTCAAAGTAGAATCAGTAGATCAAGTGCAGTGTGAACTTTTAAGTGATAAGCTAACTCTAATGAAACACAACACAAACTCTTAAGACAAACTATATTCATAAAAGAGTGACCAAAGACCTATAAACAATTTATAAATATTCCTCAATCGAGAGAACTTGTGCACCTTAGTAATCGGGTATAATACAATCTTATCAAGCTTCTGACCAATAGACATTGTTAATATAATATGAAGTATTTGACCAATAGACGTTGTTATTGTTTTTAACTGAAATGTTCATCTCTTCTCACCTCACGTAGATCGATCTTGAATCTGAGCTATATTCCTGCACGCTAACCAAGGCGTGGTGTCGCGGGCAAAACCTATCGCGACAATATCTTGGTGTAATCGAAAATTGCCACTTTGACATGGTTTTCTAAAATGTTTTAAATAGAGGATCAAGTCCCTGCATTAACTTCTTTGGCCACTTCCTATCCTTGACACCCAGCTGGAGTTTTCTCATGAATGATATTCACTTTTAGACGGTCATCACATAGATTTATTTAATGTAAAACGCTATTTAAAATGAAAATGTAGATAATATATTGAGAATAATGGTCCACGGTTTCAGTATTTATTGAAGTAAGGCCCATTGTTTTAACGTAATTGTTTTTATTTTATTGCTATTACATATTATGTTTGTCTGCGGCAGGATAATGACCTGCAAAAATTTCGAAAACGGATTGAGATAATGAAGTCAACAGATACAGCACATTATTTATTCTTTAATTTTTTGGATCTAAACCGCACATGAAGCTGCAAGCCAAAAAAATTCCATGAGTTTGTTATCCAACTTATAGGGTGTACCAAGCACTCCCAAGGAGCTGTTTTGAAAAGTATTCTACATTGAATTTGATAAGCAGAATGATTTTTAGATTATTGTGCAAAATAAAAATTTCATTGTATCTCTCACAAGAGTAATATCTCACAAAGACATATTTGTCTCAATCGCTGTATTTTATTCTGGACAGGATTCTATACTATACCAGCGATTGATGTAGTCAATTACTATAAATAATACTCTAAGGCAGAAAGCTTAGATAAATGCTATGTTTAGTTTCTTATTCTACGTGTATTTTTAGTTCGTACTTTTATATTATTACAAAAACAATCAATTTTAAATTAACCTGCTTATTGCATACCAGGGTTTGCAAAAATATGGAATTTCCCTGTTTATTTAAGAAATAAAACACCTAGAAAATTACCAATACAAACTTGTGGCATTTGAGAATAAAGCTAAAATAGCGATATACAATATGCTTTTTTGGTTGGTTAAATGCTATCACTACCCACAAGACGACATGAATGATGGCATAGAAAGATAGAAAATAGTCACTTCGTATCTTCCCGAAAAATAATACCACCTGGATAATTATGACAAAGTTTTTGATTAATTTTAACAAATATGTTATTTATACCAGTCATTTATTAAATTTTGCTAGAACTCGACGAATGTAGCTTGGTCTCTGAGATACGCGAAATGACACTTCTGTCGGAGCAAGATGCCACTCCGTATTCAAATTTCAACAAAAACTATAGCGAATCATATATAGAATAGTATATATTCATATACAAAAACCGTTTCAAAAATAAAATCAATTGGCAGTCCCTTTTACTATCAAAACCAACTAGATAAAGATACATAGATGTCTCATTCCGTTACCATTGTCGAATATATGCTTAAAACTTGTTAATCAAAACATATTGACCAAAGCTATTTAAGCGAACTGATAACTTCCCTGACCCTAAGAAAGTCGACTTTGTCCATTAAAGAAGCGACGGAGGTCGTTCTTTATCCAGTATTGCGGGAAATATCGTCCCGATAGCATTTTTATTTGATAGATAATAAAAACGAGTAAAAAAATATTTTCGAGTTATTCGTCTCAGTCTCGTATGCTTCTTCACCTTTATTGTCGGCGATCATTAGCTATGAGTCTTTAGCCACGCCGGTTTTTTAAAATTTTGGCAAAATACTAGTAAATAGTAGTTTATAAGTGATTTTTGCTTTACCTATATAACAATGAGAGCCAAACACTCAATATCAGTTACTTCCGCAGATGTGGTCTCCTCCACGGGGAGCATGATCGTCATCTCCAACAGGCTGCCATTCGTATTGCAAAGGAACAAAGATGGGAAACTCGTAAGAAAAGCCAGGTGAGTGCTTTTTAAAACTAGAATATTGATTGAACCTATAGGTGAAATAGTTAAAGGACGAAAAGTAGGATCACATAATAGGAAAAGTAAAATTCATATTCAGGTGCTGTCCAGATGAAATGTATATTTTTAATTAGCATCTATTATAAGTCTACTATAACATATTGGAGGTTTGATTTTACGGCTTATTAATAATAGAGTGTAATAGTTAATTATAAAGGTCCATCGAATATAGCCATTTATATTTATGGATGTTTTATAACTTCAATCTTTTGTGTGCAATATTTTGATCAAGTTGCATAAATATGATACAATAGCCGCCACCTCGCAATAGTATATTGTATTATTACGAATAAAAGTTATACTTTTTGAGGCTAGACAATATGAACATATTTTCGCTGCAACCCTTCCTAGGCCGTTGATATTAGTTTCAAAAAGCGTGATAAAAAAAAGCATAAAGTTTTGTCACTTGGCAATTAAACTGGTCTAGGGATGTACTTTCAAAAACAAACGAGTTCCCAAGAAACAAGTGGGAGCTTGTTCCCTTAAATCCACTCCTAACGTGCAATTCGGAAGTTTTTCTCGAACTGTTAGTTCTGCAAAAAAACTAATACTTACAAGAAATGTTCCCGATAAAATTCTACATAAAAAAGGCTCTAATACCTAAGTTGCTCAGAGTAGAGGTTTTCGAGGGGTGCATTAACAGAGATTAACGAACAGAGTATAATCACGTTTTTTAGGTATTATTCCGGAACTCTTTGACTTCAAGCTTGCATTATAGTGAAGAAGGGGTTTATATAAAAAATTTTTAGGATTATACAAGAGCACTCGTTTCCACACCACCACTGAGGTAGAGTTATTGGCGCGTTTTTTAAGTGGTTTCTCCTGATACCTAATTCACTAAGTCAAACCAAATTCATAAAAAGTCCTCTGTAGTATCTACAGCATCTGTGAAATCTGTACTGGCACAGCTCTGGCCACGGCAATTTCTGCACATAGTTGTACAACGTAAGCCTGATTTAGTACACCTGGATCTCTTTCAACAACATTGTTTGTAACTGCAGGTTATTAATTTTAAAACGGATGGCTTAGTGGTGAAGACAGGTGACAGTGCATCATATTTTTTTTTCCGCCCCCATAGCTCAAGCTGCAAATGTTGTCCACGCCATATTTTCACTTGAAGGTAACTATGGCGGGAATGCTGTTTTAGTGCTACCGACGCGTGAGGTAACTTTGAAAAAACCACGACACTGCTCGCTTGGAGAACAATTTGATTAAAATAAGCATATCTGCTCACTTAGCGTATCCTCTAATAATTTGGCTTTATAGAGCTCCAATATAAATCGTTTCTCAGTTGTTCAGTTTCGTTTGAAGTTGATTTAGCGTTATTGAAAATCTGAATTACACTATCAAGGTCATTTTTTCGATTAAATAGATGCACAAACTGTTGTTTGCCATTTCCAAATAATCCTGACGTGGTATCGCAGCCACTAATAGCATACATGAATAAGATAGATTCTTTTAAATTGCGGACAATATTAGATGCCTGTAAGTTCTTCGAACTATATAGCCGTTTTTTAACATTATCTTGAGCCGCTTTTTAAATATGATATATGTGCCTTCTGGGGTAAGTGCGTCTTGACTAACCACCACGACTTGTTCATTTTCCTGAGATTTTCTGATAGCAGTGGTAACTATTTCGACATCAGCATTGCAAAAGTCGGATTTTGCCACTATAAAAAATTTTAAATTTTATTTTATATGCTGTATTTAGCAACAAAATATGCTATATAAGAAGAATTATTGAGTATTATCCTCTTTTAAATTAATTAATGTTAAATTCATTTATTTGATTTGTTGCCAATAAGCTTAATGGACTTCCCGTTGCAGCATTTATTAATGTAAATTAATTTTATTCCA
>MU183255.1:149231-182630 GCA_016904865.1 Pissodes strobi | reverse complement strand
TTACTTTGTATGTATGGAGCTGTCAGGAGATTATTAAATTCATTCTGTCAGTTAGACAACTGAACTTCCAGGCTACCTGATATTTCGAACTATTTGAAAAATAAGTAGAAAATTACTAATATAAAAATCAAATCGAATCAAATATGGTAATATATCAGTGTTAGTAGTAAAAAAAATTCTAAATATACCTCGGTTGAGAAGGCAATTATTAACCTCGCACATTATATCCTTCGGCGCTACGCGCCTCAGGATATAAAAGTGCTCGGTAAATAATGGCTTACTTCACAACCTAGGTATATAATATACTATTATGTCATACCAATACATTATTGTCTTTTTATACCTTAGATACCATTTACATAATGGCTTACTTTATGCCCGTGCGGGCATAAAGTCCACTTTATGGCCCGTGCGAGCATAAAGTACACTTTATGGACTCAAATAATTGAATTGAATTCGTATTTTTTTAAATATTTACATATTGTGAATGCAATAACGAACTAGTATGACATAAAAGTTTGTATGCACCACGGGTATTAATAGATGTGTACGCCCTCGGGCGACTTATAAACCCTCTGGCCAGAGGCCCTCGGGTTTGTAAGATTGTCGCCCTCAGGGCATAAACATCTACTTAATACCCTTGGTACATAAATAACTATTACAGGTCGCAATGAAGGACAGGCCGTTTAATCAAGAATACAAAACTAGATAAAATGCTCTAAAAACAGGGAGAGCCACAGTATATCTTACAGGTCGCAATGAAGGTTTCTGGAAAACTACCAAAAAAGTCTAATTTCATTTAATCTAATCTACTTAATCCGAGGATTAGGATTTATAAATTTAGTCGTATAGGTTTAATTTTGGGGAATGAAAAATAGTATGCTAATAAAGCTACTACTTGAACTTACGAGGTTGACGAGACCAGACCAATCTGGACTAGGTAGACTAGATTATTTAATTAAAAATAAATATATCATTAATGGATAATGCTGACAGTGATAACCTAGCCATCATAAAAGGAGTCAAAATGCTATAGCATTTTGCCTCATTTGCATACAGTGCAAAATTTTCATGGACCAAAGTATTTTCTTGGAAACGCAAAGCGCTACATTCTTTACGGCTCATCAGAATGGCTATTAGGATCCCAGATATCATGGTATCCCGGGTGGTATATAAAAAGGTCCTGCACATAAAAGGTTTAGATGAAGTGACTACGATAGAGGAAGTAGTGGCTGCAGTATCAGAGGAACTTAATATAAAACCAGACTCAATCGATGTTAGGGCATTACGTCCTGCCTTTGGAACTAGACAAAACGTCACAGTGATCCTAAACTCCGAAAATGTGAGAAAGCTTGTCCGGATGGAAAGTATAAAAATAGGCTGGGTGAAATGCGAGGTTGAGGAGAGAGTGAGAACAAAAAAAATGTTTTTGATGCTGGGAACAAGGGCACGAACAGGAGCAGTGTAGAGGTCCAGATAGACAGAAACTTTGCATGAAATGCGGAGAGGAGGGACACAAAGCTCAAGAGTGCAAGAATAAACCCTTCTGCGTTCACTGCAACAAAGGAGGACATCAATTTGGCAGTGTAAGGCGCCCAAACGTACAAAGAACAGATTTTATAAATGATCAAGATCCTACAAATTAATACAAACAGAAGTCGTCCAGCCCATGGCATGGCCCTAGCAACTGCAATAGAAGAAAATGTTGGCATAATAGCGCCAAGCGAACCTAATGTAAAAGCAATAAGGAACCGCAAAGATTGGATTCCATACGACTGACCAGATACTGCGATAAAAGTTATGAATAAAAACATAATAATTAAAGCACAGGGCCAAGGACATGGACTTACATTTGTCGAGACAAACTGTTTCGTTTTGTATAGCTGCTACGCCTCTACAAATAGGGACTTAAAAGAATTGGAGGAAACTCTCTCAGAAATAGGTAGCAAAATTATATCAAACAAAGAAAAAGCCATCATAGTGGGGGACTTTAATGCGAAATCGTCATAGTGGGGAATGAACAATACAGACCAGCGAGGAAATATCTTGTCAGAATGGTCAGCAGAACACGACTTGATCTGTGTCAATACGGGCAATACACCAACTTTTCAGAGAAATGATTCCCACTCGATACTTGACCTAACCTTTATCACAAGTAATTTAGGAACAAAAGTAAGAAACTGGAGAGTATGTGATAAAGAAAGTCTGAGTGATCACAAGTATATCCTTTGTGAGGTAACAAACGCGAAGATAATTACAGGCTACAAACTACAATACGGAGGATGGCAAATGAAAAGCTTCGATAAGGGCAAGATTCGTCAAGCATCGGCAGGTGTTATAGACAACTTACAAACAGCAAATCCAAGTGGGACTTTAAAAGAAGTATGTAACCGCTCAATGCGGAAAAAAGGCACAATGTACATGGAAAGAAACCAGTCTTCTGGTGGACGGAAGAAATTGATGCGTTCCGCCGAGAATGCAATAAAAATAGAAGACTGGTACACAAGACTCGCGCACAACTCCCCTCTTCCAGTAAAACTCCACCTACATGAGCAATACAAGAGCAGTAAGAAAAGACTTAGAAATAGCATTAAAGCAGCCAAAAGGAAGTGCTGGAGAGACCTATGTGACGAACTGGATTGTGACATCTGGGGCGATGGATATAAGATCGCAATGAGACGATTAATGGGATTTCCCCCCAAGCAAAATATGACTATGGAGACTGTAGAAAAAGTAGTCAAACCCGTTTTCACTCTACATAAACTAGTATGCTTTGATTTTGACAGAACTGCGGTATTTACGGATTTTACGGAAGAAAAACTAACGATCGCAATCAGTAAACTGAAAATGAACAAGGCTCCCGAACCATAGAATATACCTGCGGAGGTGTTGCGGGAAGTGGCATCCAACAGAAGTGAACCAAAAAGGAGGCCTAGCAGAAGAACAATATGGTTTCCGAGAAGGGAAGCAAACAACAGACGCAATAAACAAGGTTATTCGGATAGCAAGAGAGGCGGCTGCTTTTGCACCTCAAAACCGACGGCTATGTGCTGTTATAACGCTTGTCGTAAAAACGCCTTTAACAGCGCTTCATGGCAAAGAATCCTGGACAAGTTGCTGGATAGAGGAGTGGAAAAGAGTCAACTTGATAGCATCCTACCTGTCTGAGAGGGCAATTATCCTAGAGGCTGAAGGTCAGACCAAAAAGATCGAGATCAGTAGTGGAGTCCCACAAGGATCTGTTTTGGACCGACACTATGGAACATACTGTATGACGACCTCTTTGGAGTGAAACTACCGGAAGGAGTCACACTGATCGGTTTTGCGGACGACGTAGCGCTGACGGTAGTGGCCCGGTCTGAGCAAATACTCAAGAACAATGCAGACATTGCTCTTGTAAGAGTGGTCTGCTGGTTGGAAAAAAATCAACTGAGCCTGGCGCCAGAAAAGACGAAAGCTGTCCTACTTACTACAAAACGTAAGATGCAGCCAGTCAGCTTTAACGTGCAGGGAACTGTGATCAGGCCCGGCAAGGCTTTGAAACATCTGGGGGTATGGCTGGACACAAAACTCACGTTTGCCGAACATATCAGGAGAATGTCCGATAAGGTAGAGAAAACTATAAGCGCCTTAGCCTCCCTCATGCCGAGCATAGGGGGACCCAGGGCATCTAAAAGAAAGGTAATGGCTGGTGTGGTGCACTCCCAGATGCTCTACGCTGCGCCGGGCTGGGCTGCTGTGACAGGGAATAAAAAGCTACTCCTTAGGCTAGCACGATTATAAAGACTGGTGTGTCTATGAATATGTAGTGGATATCGCACCGCCTCAACTGAGGCAATTGGGGTAATAGCAGGAATACCACCTAAGGAATTTCAAATAAACGAGAGGGTAGACAGGTACAACGGGGTGGATGCTAGTGTCGCAAAGCGAAGGATGCTTGCAGGATAAATGGCAAACAACACAGAAAGGACCGTAGACATAAAGATTAATACCAGTCATCGAAACATGGATAGATAGAACACATGGAGAAGTGGACTATTTTGTCACGCAGGCGCTATCTGGACACGGTTGTTTTAGGAAGTATCTATATGAGAGAGGCATTGTGGATTGTGAAAACTGCATATATTGCAAGCGAACGGACGACGTAGAACATACGCTTTTTGTGTGCCCAAGATGGAATGAGCTTCGAGCAGAATATACACAAAGCACAGGATTATACCTTCAGGCAGACAACATAATGAATGAATTAACCACATCACAGGAGTCGTAGCAGAATGTATATAGAGTAATCCGTGGGATCATAGAAACCAAAGAGAGAGAAGAAAGGACTTGAAAGGACAGCCAAAATACCAAACAAGCAATCTAAGAGAGAGGCTCCTGAACCCCTAATCTCGTTAGAGGACGGGGGAAGTAGGGAAAGGGCCTAAAACGGTTATCATTCTGAAGAAATGCGAAAGCGGTACCAGGGTGATGACCTAGATTCGAGGGGGGCACTTGTGATCTGCGTGCTGTTCCTACGTCCCCCAACAAGAAAAAAAAGGTTAGCACGTACAATTCATGCAACTTAGAGCAACTGAAACGATTTGTGACAGTTAAATGCTAAAATGCATCACGGTGCCTGTTCGAAAGTCACAAGATGGTAGGTGAACACACACTGAAATAGATTATTTTATCATCACTTGATATAGTTTTTCACCGTCATAAATTGCTTCATCATATCATGTATGTATTTAAAGGCTGATGCTAGCTGTCGACTAAAACGGGCATCGACCTGTACTAAAAGATAATGTATAAACCTGGCAATTCCAATTCCGGAACTATACATTAACAATTGAGTTTTCTAGAGGAGTAAAATATCTAGGAATTATCTCGGACCAGAAGCTCACCTGGAAAGGCTTATAATATTTTGACGTATTCGGCAATCCTGAAGCTGAAGTTGAAATATACTCAGCGGCCGCACTGATTAATGACTTAATAGCTTTTCCAACTCCTAACTCATAAAAGAATTGTTTGATAATGTAGATATCTGAGAATATCTCTTGCAAAAATGAGTTGGATAATCCAATTATTGATAGTAAGCCTGCTTTTAAATTGGAATAACTCGCAAGAGATACGATTCGATTATCTACCAATCTGGTTTAGGACCTTATAGTGAAAGACATATAGAAACGTCGCAAAAACCATTAAAGACGCACTTTACATTAAAGAACTTGATAATGTAGATAGGATTTTCTAGGTGGAAGAAAATTTCTCATACAACATTCGGGCAGATAAATAATCGAATTATTGCTACCTATATAAGTTTAGATGATTAAGTTATAAAAGTTTAATTTAGCATTAAGAACATAGCTTCCAGTTCAAACTTCACCATAATTTTTGTGCAGCAGAAAGTATTGATAATTGAATAAAAATATGTAATAGTTGCAAGTTAGTCACTTTATTAACTTATATTCAACAATATTATCATATCATGTCCTTCGCTGTCACTATAGGTTTTCAGATGAACTGAATATCATGGTATGTCCTCTTTATCGAAAGGATATTTTATTTCGATTATTTAGTAGAAATATTATCATCTGTACATAAAATTCTCAGAAATTCAGATATTTGATATGTTAAATAATAAACTAGGAAATTCATAAATCTGCAGATAACATTTCGTTATTGCTTTAAACTTTAAGACATGTAGACCACTCAGAAATATGACACAATTGCATGGAGAAATGGTGGTAAGATCAATTTGTGTTAGGTTGAACCATCCATAGTATTCCGGGATTTATAAATGAATTAAGTACATTTTTATTTTTCAGTGCTGGTGGTTTGGTGACGGCCGTCGCTCCCGTCGTCATTAATGGAAATGGTTTTTGGGTTGGTTGGCCCGGCATTCATCTCGAAGATCCCAATGAGCCCATCCCGGAGAGTGATCCTGGGGACATCACACCTACGTCGGGTCTCAAATCCGAGAAGGTAATAATGATGAACACATATAAACCTGTCATAGATAGTAGATAGGTGATCAGACAACCGTTAGTGAAATGTGCTACCTATTTTTTTCCTCGAATATTGACGGTTTCGCCCAAGGCATAGCCAAAGAACTTTATCTACTTCATTGATAGATATATTTGTGTGTTTGTATGCATTATTCGCAGGTCGCGAGTAAACACTTATTAATAACGAAATGTGCATGGTCACTGAAAATCGAAGTTGCAACACTGTCGAGAAGCCTATGTATGCTTTAAAATGCAGCTAGATTTCATGTTATAATTTAGTTATCTTGAAACGTCTTAGTTAATTCGTGACTTTTCTTCTTAATTTCGTGAGATTTTTTCTTAACTAGCAATAAAATATTGGAACAGTCGTAGGAAAACTGCATTAGTATGCCATTTTCTACGGCGTATTTTGAATGCAGCTAATATTTGATATCAGAAAGATCACTTTTCTACTTCATAGTTATGAACTTCAATTCACTACTTGTTTGCTTTCACTGGCGGCGACAATTTGTCAAATGGTAGCACTTAGGTACGCATAATTTGCATCTACAATTATTAGAATCAAGGTTTTTAGCTCAAGAGTTCTGATGTAGTCCCGATAACCTTTTTTGCAGACGATGGCCTCAAAATGTTAAAAATATAAATTCATGCTAAGTGATGTGGGAGTGGGACAGTTATGAGACTGAATTGAAACATCGACCAATTACACTTGGTCGATGATTGAAATAAATAAGAAGAGTCGAAAGGACTAAATTGTTACGTTTGGACAGCTTTGTTAATCGTCTTGCGTACGTCAAGAAATTAACGGCTAGCATTTTGGGCATTTAGAGATAGGGAAGACATGGAATCTTGTCTGGATAACAACTTCCTGTCTCGTCTTTCAAAAAAAAAGTCCTAAAAATTTGGTCGTGGTGATCTTGAAAGTTTTTGATATATTTCTGTCAGTCTTTTTCTTGCGTAACATTAGCGTGTGTCTACATATAGTCCGAGAGGCGACCGTCATAATAATGTCTGAACTGTCAGGATTTTGCATGATAAAAATATTGTTTAGTTGGGCCGAATAAGAAACCGTTGGTCGGCCGAGGCTGGCCTTGACCAGTAATTAATTATACAGGGTCTTTCAAAAAGTTCGCATCATATGGGAAACTTTTTTATTATTGATTTCACAGAAAATTCTATTCCTGACAAAAGTTGATGCTTAGAAAAAAACTGATTTTGACAATGCTAAATTAAAGATAAGTTATACAGGGTACTTAAAAAATACAAAAATTAAGGTTAAAAAAACAAAAATTTTGGAATATCGGAAAACTTTCTACAGAAAAAATAAAGCTTTTATTAAGATAAAAATAAAAGTCAAATACTATTTTTTCCAAAAGTGCATTGTTGCTGAAAAAAATAAGAACAAAATTAAGAAAAAGAGGTTTTTTTTTCAATAATAGTCATGAATTTTCTCAGCAACAGTGCATTTTTGGAAAAAATGGTTTTTGACTTTTATTTTTATCTCAATAAAAGCTTTTTTCCTGTAGAAGGTTTTTTTAAATTCAATTTTTGTATTTTTTAAGTACCCTGTATAACATCTTTAATTTAGCATTGTCAAAGTTAGTTTTTTTTTTCAAGCACCAACTTTTATCAAGAATAAAATTTTCTGAGAAATCAATAATAAAAAAGTTCTTGTATGATGCGAATTTTTTGAGGCACTATACAAGGTGATTCACGGTCGATGGTAGGTTAGACGTTTCTGGAAAACCACTCAATGGATCAGTCTGAAAATTTGGTCGTTTACATAAACGAATATGCTCTACCTTGCTAAAATATTTTCGACAGTGCAATGTTGCCGCTTCTACTAAAAAGTAGTAGCAACTGTCAAATTTTAAATGGAACACCCTATATATTATTGCATATTTTGATTTTGCGGAGAATTCTAGACATATTTCATAAATAATGTCCTATACCTATCTGTTACTGTTTTTGAAATATTGACAGTTGAAAATCGACCATTTACCAAGTTTGACAGCCTGTAAAATCTAAACGGCTAAAGATAGAGCAAAATGGTGGGAAAGCCACAAAGTATCGAATGTGCAAAGTATCGAAAATCCCGAGCGGACCCGAAGGTTTCGATAAAATGATTCTTTTCTTGATTTTGGGTATGTCTTCGGTTAGTTTTGGTTAGCACGTGGTTAGTTTTCTTTTCTTGAGCCCCCGTAGAGAGCGAAGCGAGCGGAGGGCCATGCGAAAAGTGAATCGAACGTTTTCGAAACTGAACATTCGATACTTTGCTCCCATCTCCAAAATGGTTTGCACTTTCCTATCTTGGTTTTTCATAAGCTATCGTTTGACACTAATTTTAAATTTAACCAGATGTTAAATTTAACCGGGATTTCTTAACCTCTGGTTTAAATAAACGATTAGTGTCAAACGGTAGCTTATGAAACACTAAGATAGGAAAGTGCAAACCATTTTGCTCCATCTTTAGCCGTTTATATTTTACAGGCTGTCAAACTTGGTAAATGGTCGATTTTCAACTGCCAATATTTCAAAACCAGTCCAAACCAATAGGTATAGGACAATATTTATGAAATATGTCTAGAATTCTCCCCAAAATCCAAATATGCAATAATATATAGGGTCTTGCATTTAAAATTTGACACTTGCTACTACTTTTTTAGTAGAAGCGGCAACACTGCACTGTCGAAAATATTTTAGCAAGGTAGAGCATATTCGTTGATGTAAACGACCAAATTTTCAGAACGATCCGTTGAGTGGTTCTCCAGAAACGTCTAACCTATCATCAACCGTGAATCACCTTGTATAGTGTCTTTCAAAAAGTTCGCATTATACGAGAAACTTTTTTATTATTTTCTCAGAAAACTTTATTCTTGATAAAAGTTGGTGCTTGAAAAAAACCTAACTTTGACAATGCTAAGTTAAAGATAAGTTATACAGGGTACTTAAAAAATACAAAAATTGAATTTAAATAAACAAAAATTTTGGAATATCGGAAAACCTTCTACAGGAAAAATAAAGCTCTTACTAAGATAAAAATAAAAGTCAAATACCATTTTTCCAAAAGTGCACTGTTGCTGAGAAAATTCATGACAATTATTGAAAAAAACCCTCGTTCTTAATTTTGTTCTTATTTTTTTCAGCAACGATGCACTTTTGGGAAAAACAGTATTTGACTTTTATTTTTATCTTAATAAAAGCTTTATTTTTTCTGTAGAAAGTTTTCCCATATTCCAAAATTTTTGTTTTTTTTAACCTTAATTTTTGTATTTTTTAAGTACCTTGTATAACTTATCCTTAAATTAGCATCGTCAAAATTAGTTTTTTTCTAAGCATCAACTTTTGTCAAGAGTAGATTTTTCTGTGAAATCAATAATAAAAAAGTTTTGAAAGACTCTGTATAATTAATTATTACTGGTCAAGGCCAGCCTCGGCCGACCAACGGTTTCTTATTCGGCCCAACTAAACAATATTTTTTATCATGCAAAATCCTGACAGTTCAGACACCACACTATTATGACGGTCGCTCCTCGGACTAATAGGCATTAGCATTAGCCCGTTCTATTGACCATATTCCGGTCCGTTTTAGTGGTTTTGCTCAAAGAAGTTCGGACGCGTCTGTCCCACAAGAATTAATCGATAGTAGGACGCATAATATGACCCAATTAGGGGTAGTAAGTCCCGAAATGGGCTAGGCTTTAATTCTCTAAGAAATATTAGGCTCTGCTTGGTGAGTTATGAATTCTAATAAATCATGTCATCATGCAATCATTATGACTGTTATTCATATTTATGTTAAATGTTCTTACAATTAAATATTTTGAAATATTTTTATATTTTAAATAGACTTCGCACTTTTTGTTTTAACTTGCAGATCTTTATGTTCGTGCTAAAACTTTTCACAAAGCAATACGTTTAAAATACGTGTGTTTATTAGTTCTATTAGTCGAGGCACTTCAAGATTTCTTATCTTGCTCTTGTTTTGAAATCAAAAAAAGATCTTAAAAATTTCAAAAAGTTGACATTTCTACTGTTTGCTGATGACTTAAAGCTGGCCAAGGGGACCAAATCAGAATAACGGGCGGACTTTTATGTGGAAATTATGCGTAAGTACTATAATTTGACCAGGAGCATTGAAGTTCATCACTATGAAGTAGAAAAGTGAACTGTTTTTGGTTAAAAAATTATGCTCCCGCTAAATAACCTACTGAAAAGAGAATATTAATTCGAACCTGTGAACGTTTTTCTATTTAAACGAACCGAACAGGGCGTTCCCAGTATCGTTTCCTTAAACAGTGGTGTTATACCGGTTGCCTTGAAAAAAAAAATTGTGATCAGTGGGAAACCGCAAAAGCAAAGCCAAATTTTAAGAAAGGAATAATGGATATTGTCGATAATTACAGACCTATATTTCTATTAAGTGTATTTGTGAAGGGTATTGATAGCTTTGTACGATAAAATATTTGTTTATTTATTCATTTATTACTTACAACGGTTAGCACTAAAAAATTTCTTAATAATAAAGTTACAACTACAAAATCAATATTTTTAACTTATTTCTAAACACGTTCATCGACACACAATTACTCAAAAGTAATCCAAACTGGGCAAACCATTATCGTTCCTAACAACTCTGTTAAGAGGCATGTTTTAACCATGCATCCAGTTCGTTGCTTGTTTGAGCAGACGTGTGTCGTTCATTCGCTGTACATGGTCATACCATATTAACTGTCTTCTCTCTATATCCTTAGTGATGGTATCTTCTAATCCCATTTGCCTAAGTATTTCCTCGTTTCTAACATGCTGTAATTTGGAAATACCAGCTGATCTTCGTAAAGCATCCATTTTCACAGCTTCCACTCTTTTTTTGTTTCTTTCTGTCAGTCTTCATGTCTCTGCTCCGTGAATTAGGGTCGTTTTAATTAGGGTGTTATATATATTGTATTTTCGCTTCTTTGAAATATTTTTGTTCCATAGAATTCCGTTCAGGCAACCAATCGCTCGTTTTGCCTGACTAGCCATTTTCTGGTCATATATTCTAGATCTTCTTTATCGCCTGCTATCACTGCTTGATCGTCTGCAAACTGTAGTGTATATAGCACAGTATAACTTAAAGGTATTCCCATTCCCTGACATTTTTCTTTCCATTTTGACAGTGCTTTCTTAATGTAGATCTTAAATAATGTGGGTGAAATAGAGCATCCCTGTCTTAAACCGTTTGTTACTTTGAATGACTTCGATAAAGTGTTACCAATTTTGGAAATAGAGTCTTCATACAGTTTTTGGAGAGCTGTAGTAAGGGTATGGTCTATATTTGGTCAAGTCTATAAACAGAACATGCGTTTCCTGGTTGGTAGCAGCTCTTTTCTCGATAACTTGTTTCATGCAGTGCATGATCTTCCGCTTCGAAATCCACCTTGCTCTTCTTCCTCAGTGAATTCAGCTTCAATTATGTCTCGGAGTAGTCTGCCATACAGACGACTAATTGTGCTGGTTATGGATATTACCCGGTAGTTCTGACAGTCGTCCTGCGGCTGGACATGGATGAGGTGAGGGCGTATCATGGTTTGGCCTGGCTAGAGGATCGCAGATGGTATTTTGACCCGAATAAAATTATTTAAAACTTTATAAAAGAAAATGGTCAAAATACCATCTGCGATCCTCTAGCCAGGCCAAACCATGATACGCCCTCACCTCATCCATGTCCAGCCGCAGACCTCCCTGTGGTTTCAAAATTTTACTTGCCAGCTTCTAATCGCTTTCTATATATTTCAAAATGAGGACTCCAGATCAAACAACAATATTTGATTACATACAAATAGTTATTAAAATAAAATTTTTATGATCATACCCAATATATGGGCCTCTATTTATAATTGCATCAAATGATCTACGTAAAGAAGTTTATCGTCCACTGACAGTTCCAGATCTTTTATTGCATTAATTATTTGCAGTTTGCTTCCATCAGTGCTGTATTCAAAGTTCCATATACACTTCTGGGACTAAAGACCAGATAAGATCATGTGTGTAGACAAAGTATCAAGGTCATTCTGAAGCAATGACGCAATATGCAATCCTCCCCGGATGTCACCGCTCTAAAAACCTACAAGTCATCAGCGAACAAAATTTAGAGCTAAAACATCGTCCAATGCAATATCCCAAGTCGTCTCAGCTGTTGGCGAACACAGCTGAGACGACTTAGGACCCAATAAGTGACTCCCTTGGGCATACCCGAGATGGCGTTAATACTGGACGAAAAAATTCCAGCCAGACGAAAACATTCCAGCCAGCCCAACCTGCATTGTTATGCATGTGTTATGAGGACATGCAAGAGTGAAAGGCTAGTAGCCATAGTAATTCATCTTCTAACCAAAGCAATACATTCCGGTTTTAAAATCCGTATATAGCGCTTGTACCTCATTCGCCTCATCGGTTACAGTGCGACTATAGTTTGTAGGTTGGTCTCAGAAGAACGTCCTTCATCAGAATCATGCTGTTCTACGATAATACGCTTAAACACATTAAATAACAGTAAAATCATCTTTTCCCTGACCATGATGGTCTGTAAAATTTTTAGGTAGGAGTTATTCCCTACTTTAAATATATGTGTGACAAATGAGTATATACTTCCAGAAGAACAACCCAATTATGAGCCAGTACAGTACTGGACCGTGCCAAAAATGTGTTTTTCTTCAAACGTCAATAAATCCGTCATTACTCGACTGTGTAGGCGGCAGTGAAGTTTCGTTTTTCCTCCGCCGGAGCTTTACTTTTCACTTTTCCGCCGGCGGAGGTAAAAGTGTTGTCATAGCAACATAGATACAATACAAACAAACATCAAAATAAGCGTCAACAACTCAAGAGTTATTAAACTAAAATTTGTATTTATCACTCAATTTGTCCTGCATTTCTAAAAATCACTAATTTAGGAACAAATTGGTTATTATTTAATCGAACGTACTCAATAACTGCTTATCAATACGGAATTAAAATGCAATCTAAAACGCAATTTTAAAATTAAAATTATTGTTGACAGTGTCCACTGACAGCTTTATGTTACATTACTATAGCAACAACCTGAGCCTATTCACCGACATCGCACCGGTCTAAGCCGCCTTGCGAACCCACTTATCTTTAATAATAATTATTATTACTATTAAAAAGAGACGTTTTTGGATTGATTTGTCGACATTTGAAGAAAAAACACCATATTTTATTTGGAGGAAAATTTACTTTTCATGGCTTGCTCTCTATTACCAGCCTCACTCCGTTCGGCTGTTAAACACGAGCGCGCCATGAAAAGTATTACTTTTCCTCCATATAAAATAATATACTATTTTCTTCAAACGTCAGTAAATCCGTCATTACTCGACTGGGTAGGCGGCAGTGAAGTTTCGTTTTTCCTCCGCCGGAGCTTTACTTTTCACTTTAGATACAATACAAACAAACATCAAAATAAGCGTCAACAACTCAAGAGTTATTAAACTGAAATTTGTATTTATCACTCAATTTGTGACTGCATTTCTAAAAATCACTAATTTAGGAACAAATTGGTTATTATTTAATCGAACTTACTCAATAACTGCTTGTCAATACGGAATTAAAATGCAATCGAAAACGCAATTTTAAAAATATAATTATTGTTGACAGTGTCCACTGACAGCTTTATGTTACATTACTATAGCAACAACCTGAGCCTATTCAACGACATCGCACCGGTCTAAGCCGCCTTGCGAACCCACTTATCTTTAATAATAATTATTATTACTATTAAAAAGAGACGTTTTTGGATTAATTTGTCGACATTTGAAGAAAAAACAGCATATTTTATTCGGAGGAAAAGTTACTTTTCATGGCTTGCTCTCTATTACCAGCCTCACTCCGTTCGACTGTTAAACACGAGCGCGCCATGAAAAGTATTACTTTTCCTCCATATAAAATAATATACTATTCTAAATATTTTCAGAACTCAGAAATAATCCATAGGTAAACATGGATTTGTTGCCAAATTTATTTCTCACACATGCGTGAACACTATCATTTTTGAAACCTGTATAATTTTTTAATCCTTATTAATAAGGACTAAATACCCCAAATATTTAATGATTTGACTTAACATAATAAAACAGTCTTGCGCAGGTATAAATATATTCATTATATTTTTATGCGCTATTCATTTTAGTACAATCACTAACCAGTAACCACCTTGTCTCCATTTCGAAAAGCATTGTATACTAAAGAATTCTAATATCATCAATATATTTATTCATTGATTATATAAATAGTATCAATATGTTGCGCTTGCACACAAGTCTATATTTCCCTGACAGGTGATTGATTGATTCTGTGGATAATTTTTGTCGAATTAAATATAATAAGCTAATCAAATTGGGCCTAACAAAAATATTACTTATAATAGAAAACCATATAGAAACAGCATATGGTGCCACTCTGCTATTTTTAGTAGTCATTATGCATAGGTATCAGTATTTCCAAAGGCAAAACAATGTTCGCCTATCTGTACGTTGAAAGTTGTTGTGGTCTAGACAGTAAGCACACAATAGAATTCCTCGATTAAACTGACATGTTTTCTAGAAATTAATTGATAAAAGTATGATGTTAACTATGGATGACAATAATGTGTATAAAGTCCAGTACGCATCAAATGTACGCATCTAATTCAATTTCCAACCTTACGGCAACAAATGCAGTGGCGAAATTGAAATTATATTTTTGCCAAATAGTTATTATCAGTTTCTATAAGTATTTTTCTGATAATTTGTTAATATGTTTATTGTTTTGATAAAAAAAATCTTCGTATCACTTATTATGGGAAGGAAACAGATAATCCATATATTATGTTTAAAACCAACGCAATATTTCAATAATTGGACAAATCGTTAAAACTCGTAAAAATATATAAGATCTGCAATACACAATCTAAATACCGGCAACTACACAAAGATTAAAGCAGGAGACAGCTACATACGAACATAAGAACACCAGGAGGAATCAGACAGGGAGACAGTCTCAGCCCATTTCTATTCAACCTAATAATGGACAAAATTATAGAAGAAGTGACAGCGATGGGTCTCGGTTATCGAATGGGCCGAAACAAAATTAACATAATATGCTACGCCGATGACGCAGTCCTCATCGCAGAAACAGACGATGACCTGTAACGACAGCTCCATAAATTACATCTAACAGCAGCACAACTAAACATGAGCATTTCAGTAGGAAAATCAAAGTGCATGACCCTAACAAGATAACATAAGATGTAAGCTCGTAGTCCAAGATCAACCTATCGAGCAAGTATCCAAGTTTAAGTACGTGGGCATGGATATATCGGACCACCACAATTCAATAAATGATCTGAGGAGTCAGATTAACAAGGCAACCGCAATAGCAGGATGCTTGCAACAGGTGGTATGGGCAAATAAATATATGCGTATTGACAGCAAGGTCAAGATTTACAAGACTTGCGTTAGGCCAATCATGACTTACGGTATTGAAGCTCGAGAAGAGACAACTAAAACAAAAAGCATGCTGCGTGTAACAGAAATGAAAACCATAAGATGCATACTCGGAAAGACAAGAAGAGCCCGAGTCAAGAACGAGGTTATAAGAGATGAATGTCAGGTGCAGGACGTGGTGAGATGGGGGCGGCAAAGGAAACGACAATGGCCCGCTCATGTAACCCGAATGGCAGAAGATCGACTACCGCGGATATCATTCCAGAACAGACCAGCGGGAGATAGCCCCCTGGAAGACCACTTAAGAGATGGAAGGACAGCAAGTGCATGGTAGGTAAAAGTACTTATAAACAAAGTTGTTCCTCATAAAATTCTCTACAAAAAAGGTTCTATAACAATTTCCCCTAAAATGTCCCGTTTTTGGTAAATAAGGCGCAAACGAAATCAGGGCGGGATATATAATTCGTTAAATATATGTATGGCTGATTATCCAAAGCGCTCAAAGTGGTCTTAGCCAAAATAAGTAAAAATATATGGATAACCACTATTTCACACTCGATAGTGTAACAAGTTTTATTTTGTCCCACTACCCCCACTGTGACGTAATATGGCCAAAAAAGGGACATTTAATAATGCTTACAATGCTTACGTTACTTACATTAAAAAGCATTACGGTAATAGAGTAACTGTTGTGGTCGATGGTTATTTGGAGAACGCAAGAGCCTAGAACGACAAAGGCGTGTACTGCAAAAAACTTGTCCTGACATTGTATTTGATGAAAACACTGTTGTTTCTGAAACTCAGCACAAGTTCCTTAGTAATTTGTTTAACAAAGAACGTTTGATTGCAGAACTAGTGAAAAAATCTTAGCAATGAAGAATTCGAGGTGTTTGTTGCTGCGGATGACGCCGATTTATTAATAGCACAAACTGCTATCGAAAGATGTTATTAGTGTGATACAGCAGTTGTTGTAGGTCAAGATATTGACTTGCTGGTTCTTCTTATTGCTCTTTCTCCCTCTGACAAAGACATCAAATTTTTAAAAGAAAAACAG
Organism: Pissodes strobi; assembly: GCA_016904865.1. NCBI lineage: Eukaryota > Metazoa > Arthropoda > Insecta > Coleoptera > Curculionidae > Pissodes > Pissodes strobi. Next base: position 166,107 of record MU183255.1, on the reverse strand, counting down.
GGTAATACCAGCAAAAGGACTTATAGGTCCCGAGATTTACAATCCTCAACTTTTTTAAAAAACTGTAACGAGACAATATTATTCGCACACGCCATTAGCGGTTGCAACACAACTTCTGCGTTTTTCTCCAAAGGAAAGGGTAATACAATTAATGTGTTTAACAAAAGGGATGACTTACAAGATACCATGCAAATCTTTAATAATGAAAAAGCTACTCGTTAAGAAATTACAGATGCGGGTGAACGATTTGTTCTTGCTTTGTACAACTGTACCTCTGCAGAAAAAAGACTAGATGTATTCAGATTTATGTCTTTTAACAAACTGGTTGGTAAAGCGAACAATAATGTAATGTTATCAAAACTACCAACAACTACTGCTGCTGCTCGGCTACACTCATATCGTGTTTTTTTTCCAAATTCAAACATGGAAAAACGTTAAGCTTGAAGCTACTGATAGGGGATGGAAAAAAGTCGGCGGTATATTAACCCCAATTATGACAACAAAAGAACCAGCTCCTGAATCTGTTTTAACACTGATTTCGTGTTCGTGTAAAATAGGATGCGAACACAGGTGCAGTTGCAGAAGAGCAGGCTTACATTGCTCTGAAATGTGTTACCATTGTCATGGACAAGCATGCATGAACGTCGAATCTATGGAAGACGGCGAAGATTAACATAGTCTTCTAAGAATTAGTGGATCAGGCCTACTGGGGACACCACGTAAAAATAACGCGCCAATTACTTTACCTCAGATGTGGTGCAGAAACAAGTACGATCCATATAGAATGTTACTTCCTCTTTAAAAATCGAGAGGTTTTATAGGATTAAGAGAATGAAGATGGTAAATTTATTTTAATTTTCAGTGATGCCAGAAGCCTACTATCAACTTTTTAGCGTTCAGCATTGGACTTTATATTATATTATATATTAGATTGCATTTACTGTGTAACTGGAAGGAACCCTTATGTATACGCCTTATTTCACACATTATTATTAATTTTAGGAAAAAATCTATAGGAACATTTTTTGTAGAAAATTTTATTAGGAATAGTTCTTTTATCAAAAAGTGCACCGTTCTCGAGATAATCTAGAAAACTTGAAAAAGAGGGTATAAACGACGCCCTAGGGGAGTAAGCACACTATTTAGGGGTGGGAACTTTTCGATTTAGTATTTCTTATGTCATCCCTAACATTCCTACCAATTTTCAAAACTTTCAGAATTTTGTCCGATATAAATCGTAATATTACTGAAGTATAAGCCTTCCAGATATACAAGAGGATTGACATTGGACTTCACTATATTTTCTTTTAAGTTACGAGCCACATTTACAAAAAAATCATTAAAATGATCTGGATCAATTGTTGGCATTGAATTTTCTCTATATTTTCCCCTGCTACTGTTTATTACATCCCACATACATTTAATAGGGTTTTTTGCAGTGCTGATCATATTATCATTAGCTAATCGCTTATGATCTTTAATTGCCTGTTGATAAATATTTTTGAAGTTGTTATATTCAGCACGATTACCTGGAGTATTATATTGTTTAGAGACTTCTCCCAGGAAATGGAGCCAATCCCTCATCTGTCGCAACGTATCATTGAACCAGCCCACACTATTTGGTTTATCAGTTCTAGCAATATATGCCTTCTCTGGGAATGACTGCAGATATGCCTCCCCTAGAAGCTCAACAAAAGTATGAAATTTTATATTAAGTGCTGAGTCATTCTTTTCGATAAAGTCCCACCGGTAAGAACCGACGACATTAAAAAAGTCAAATAAACCCCTCTGTGTTATGGGTCTAAAGTTTCTGCCCTTATATTCTACCTCTTTATTTTTGGATTCAACATCAAGGTACACAATCTGTCCAAGATGATCAGACAAATTTAGATCTACAGTCTCTGCCACTGCAGAATTCAAACCCAAGCCTACAAAGACGTTGTCAAGGCAAGCATTCCCCCGGGTTGGTTCAAAAATCATCCTACGGAAGCCGTAGCTTTCTAGTAAGTCACAGAGTGAGTTAGCCTCTCTCTGATTTGTGTTGAATATGACATTGAAATCACCCATAATAACAACATCCCTGCCGTCGCCAACGCTCTGCAAAGCAGACTCCACTACATCCAAAAAGGTGCCGAAGCAACCACTTGGTGATCTATACACAACCATGATATAAATGTTATATGATTTTACATGTGTACAAGAAAGGTCCACACATTTTTCTACATTTACTGTTATAACATTATTGGTATCACCATTAAAACCCTTATCCACAAGAATTACTGTACCCCCACCCTTAAATTCCCTCCTAGTGGTGGAACTAGTTACAATAAAATTACAGGGAGCAAAAGTTCTTAGTTCTTCTGCAGTTAACCAGTGTTCTGTCAAAGTCACCACATTAAATGCGCTGCCGCTCAGGAATGCCTCCAACTCATGGAACTTATTCCTGACCGACCGAACATTGCAATGTAGAAGGGCAAAACTGTGATTCATACAAGGTTGCCCATTTACTTCCTCTGGGGCACTACATTTCTCAGGTTTAAAAAATTATTAATAGAGATACCTGTTGGCCAAAATACATCACTCATCACAGCGTGCCTGTCGGCCGAAGAAACGCCAAGTTTAAAAGAACTATATATTTTTTCACTTTTTGTTTTTAATTTTTCACAGATAGAGTCCGATTTACCATTACCTTTTAGTTAATTTACTATGTCTTCCTCTTTAGTCTCCACAGCAAAACCAGACACAAAGAGCCAACAATATTTCTTAGCAACTTTCAGATATGATTAATTTTCTTTGCTTCCCTTGATTGGTGCAGGTCTGCTGTTCAAAAGGACCTTTCCGCCGCGTTTGTTGCGCTGTACGATCTTCCAATTTCCATTATCTTTCATTTCTTCCACTTCAGCATTGTAAACAGAACTGTTAACGTTAACCTCACTTTCGCTTTCGGTTGGTTTTGCATTTAGGTCTTTTTGTTTTGGGAACACTGGTTTTATGGGCTCCAAGTCCATTGGTTTATTTATACTACTTTTTGGGGTTATCGCCATCGTAGATAACGGCCCAGATTCTTGAGATAAAATATCGACGTCATTGACCTTGGTAGTCTGTGCCGAGATTTGTTTTCCCGCTTCAGTTGAATGTTTACCTTTTTTTTCAGTAACTTCGGCTCTCTTTGTCCGCCATTGTTTGATTGTTTTGATCATGTTCTGCACAAATAACTCGCGTTTTATCAAGAATTCTTAGCTTTCCCTGCCAGTCTCTCGCTATACAATACTTTTTTCTTACAACAATTATAATTAACTTTTTCTTCGATCTCTGAACTTCGTGCATCACATGCAGCGGCCATCTTTTTGTATATTTGTATCAATTTCTTTTGCAACCAAAATTGGTAGATCTTCCTAAATAGCAAATTTCTGGATAGTAAACTAATCGTTCTATTGTTATTCTAGTAATTAGCTATACAACCCAGCATGTGGTAACATATCTAGAGATTTTTTTTAACTAAAGTAAAATTTAATTCAGCTTTACATTGGATGAACTGAAACCCGGTCCTTCTCTGCGCGCTTACAGTCTAGTGTCGCTCACGCTGTGTTTAGATTTCTCCCAACAAATCCAACCTTTTGATGAGGTCGATTATTTTGTTGGAAAAGCTTGCTCTTGCGTCTTCTGAAATCTTTATACTTTTTCAACAGAATATTAATTCAGCATAGATATATGGACAAATTACGAAATGATTATATTTCGTACTAGGAGACTGTTTCATACACGTCGATATAAAAAAAATATATATAGTACTTAAACAAATACAATTAACAAGCAAAATAATTAAATTATAACAAAATCACTACATGTGGTACCAGCCCTATATTAATTTACTAATATTTTCCATATACTTTAAATTGACCATTGTTCAAATTTTGACTGACACGTGTTCTGATTGTGAACATAAGGGTTGAGAGTAACCCATCAGAACCACAAGAAATCGAGTTTCCAGATCATCCAGGTGTGTCATGCAAATATAAGGCTAAATTAGCGATAGTACTGAGTTTGCCTCAACAGATGTACAGTTAAGATGACTTTAACCTAAACAATGCAGCATATTGGATGTAACTCAAATCATAGACATGTAATCCTTAGTTTTCGAAGGAGCATTACATTACCAGTCATCTTGGTAGTACCGAGTATTTTTTACTGTTGTAGAGGTAATTGTGGATCATGTGTTGCATATTGACGTAACAGTCAGTTGTCTTATCTATTTTAATCTAATGGCCAACCATCCCTTACCTAAAAACTGCTTTTATTTGCTTCAGGTGATAGCAGTTAAAATTGACCCAGTAATTTTTGACTCGTACTACAATGGTTGCTGTAACGCTACGTTCTGGCCCCTGTTTCACTCGATGCCAGATAGGGCCAGCTTCAAGGGTGAGCATTGGAAGAATTACGTGATTGCCAATAAGGAGTTCGCGGAGTGTACCTTAAAAGCTTTGAGGCAGCTACCCCGGAATAACAATGAAATACCGTTGGTGTGGGTTCATGATTATCATCTTATGTTGGCCGCTAACTGGATTAGACAGGTAAGACTAATTGTATCAGGCGTTTAGAAATCTTAAAACAAGTCAAGGGTAGTTGTTTTCATAGAGAAAATGTTTTACTTTTCCCGTTTACAGTATGCCGAAGAAGAAGGTATTTCCTGTAAGCTCGGCTTCTTCCTACACATTCCTTTTCCACCATGGGACATATTCCGCCTATTCCCATGGTCTGACGAAATTCTACAGGGTATGCTTGCCTGTGACATGGTCGCTTTTCACATAACCGACTACTGCCTTAACTTCGTGGACTGTTGCCAAAGAAACCTAGGTTGTCGTGTGGACAGAAAGAACTTGCTAGTCGAACAGGGTGGTAGAACAGTTAGGGTTAGGCCGTTACCCATCGGTATTCCGTTCGAAAGATTCGTCGAGCTGGCCGAAAAATCACCAAAAGTGATTGCAACCAACCAAAAAATAATCCTAGGAGTAGATAGGTTAGATTATACCAAAGGTTTAGTTCATAGGCTCTTAGCTTTTGAAAAATTGTTAGAGAAACATCCGGAACATTTGGAGAAAGTGTCGTTGTTGCAAATTTCTGTACCATCAAGGACTGACGTGAAAGAATATCAGGAGTTGAAGGAGGAGATGGATCAATTGGTTGGAAGGATTAACGGCAGGTTTACCACTGCCAATTGGTCGCCAATTCGGTGAGTCAATTTTTTAAGTTAAGTAGTTGATTTATTAAATTAGATCTTGGAGTTTTAAATATGTTTATGCTTTATTCGTCTTGAAGAATCTGGAATATCGCAAGTAGGTATATAAAAGAGTCGCGTTATTAGAAAAAATGGATACAAAAACTTGGTCATAATTTTCACTTATTTTATTTCCTTCCTAATTTTAGGCCTTGCGGATTATTATATTTTTAAATAAAAAAAACTGCTAATTAGCAATATTGAATTAGCTGTCATAGTATTTTAATTAAGTCTTCCAAGTTTTAGCTTTAAATTTCGAACAGAAGAAAATTTGTCAGGGGCAGAAAATGAGCTCAAATAAATCAAAGTGCCTCGCGTTATGAGCAACCTGTAAACTTTTCTGCAAAAATATTGACTTAACGTGAACGTAATCTGGATTTATTTTGCAAATCCTTGAAATCGTTATTAATTATTGCTATTTTATTGTTTTCAGGTATATCTATGGCAGTTTGTCACAAGATGAATTGGCTTCCTTTTATAGAGACGCCGCAGTTGGTCTGGTTACACCCCTCAGAGACGGAATGAATCTCGTCGCCAAAGAATTCGTCGCCTGTCAGATCAATATACCCCCAGGTGTACTCATTGTATCACCATTTGCCGGCGCTGGTGAAACTATGCACGAAGCTTTAATTTGCAATCCTTATGAAATTGACAACGCATCTGAAGTTATCCATCGGTAAGATACATAATAAATTGGTATCAGGTCTGGTCGGAATAAACAATTGATTTTTACCATTGTTTAAAACCATAAAGGAGGGGGTGGTATCTTAGTTATTAATTGACCACTTTTAATGAACTGTATTACCATAGGGTAGCGAGATTATATCTATAGGATGAATTGAAACATGTATTCATTTTGATTTGCAGGTAATAATGCAGGTGTAAATTGCATTAAATATGATAAATATATACAGTATTTTCTATATTAATTTCAAGCATTCATCCTTTCACACATACAACTAATATTACAAAAGGTTTTTTAATTATTAATATCTACTAAAAAGTCTTGATTTGTTAATTTAAAATGAAACTTTTGTCTTTAAAATTTCAACATCCTTTCACTCTACAAATACCTTGATTTTCTCGTTTCTCTACTATTATCGTACCCAGGGGTAAGTAGCCTATTTAATTTCACACATTGGATTCCATCAGCTGGGATTGGAATGGATTTTCTCTACTGCAAATTTCCAGACGCCATTTTACAGTGTTACTTCTTCTTCAAAAGAGACGCTACGATTCGGTATTGTCTTAGAATTGCGTTAAAAACGCCCAAATTAGGTCTTTGTCCAAGTGTGAACAAAGATTACTGAGGTACACTAGATATTCTACAAATATCTGTGCATACAAGAAGAGAAATTGGCCCAAAAGGAATTTGACCTTTGGCCAGAGGGAGAACAGCACGTTTTACTGCTATTCGAGTGAACGCTTGAACTGAGCTGAAATATGATTTTTCTCACGAGCTCGGGAAGGACAATAACGCGGGAAAGTAAGCGTAGGTTTTATTTGAGAGGGTGAAAACATCTTCTTTCTTTCTTTGACACACTGCTGTTTACTGAACACTGACGGAGACAAGGATATATGAAAACGATTACACACGATTGAATTGACGGAATGACATTTAGCTTTATATAATGGGATCGACCATCCAGGTTTGTAAGGGGTAATGAAGAACTGACAGATGCTGATTTAAATGCACAAATTTCTGTTTACCTGGGGTTAAATAAATCTATTCGTGGATTTGTTATGGCTCATTCACACTACATATGTCACAGATTAAATCTCAGGGTCGTACTGACAAAATAAATTACACTTACACATAATCAAATCTATTTAAATAGACAATAAAATCAAATTTAATTAAGCATATAGATCCTACTTCAATATGAGACTCTTGAAAACTTAATTCTAATTTATGGTGAGGGGGTTGTTTTTCGGATGGTTCGGTATAACGTTATACTTCGTTTTTTTCTTGAACGATAAATATAATATAAATTAAACTAATTAAATAATTTTCAAAAAAACTTCTGCAAAACTGTTCTGAGGGGATAATCTAGCCTACACTCTTCACAGGCATTCAACAATAAACTTCCCTGAATTCTGGTGGGCGTGGAAAGGGTGTTCTGCCTAGCCTCTATCGGGTGACCCCACGGCTCCCAGCAGTCAGCTTCCGCGGTCAAACTCTCTCAACAAGAGGTGGACAATGGAAGGCTCCAGAAAAAAAAACCCTAGAAGACACTGGTATAAGTCCTCAATCATATTAACTTTATTTTAATTTTTCAACCAATATCGTGGTATTTAAGACGGAAATAAATGGACATGAAAGTTATAGCGATCTTACCTCGATAAGTGACGAGGGCGCAACTACCCCTGGAGTGGAAAGCAGAGGGTGCTTTACCAGCAGGATTCCCAAACTGGCAATGAATTAATTACTGCAATAAAACCGGAAAGATAGATAAGACAATTGTTTATACTAGCCAATAATTTTAAAGGCTGCAAAAGAAAATGGAAAACTTACGAAGTGGCTGCTTGAAGTCCGCCAAGCGAAAACTCGTCCAAATGGCCGTTGAAGTCTATCTTCCAGCACTATCAACTCCACAACAAAGATTCTAGCAAACCTAGAAACCTTTGAGGACCACTTGGTGGGAAATTATCCTCTTTATAAGCAAAACTTCCACTTTTTCCCACAAGATGCACAGCACACTTTCGCTAACGTTTCTTTTCCTCTCTCACGCCTCTTTTTTTCCCCGTTTTAAATTTAGTACTCCAAGGAGAAAGGATCGAACATGTTTGCCAACTATGAAGGTACAGCTAAATTGGCTAGCTAAATTTTGGAACGAACCAGCGGCTTGCATCAAGACCAGAAAATAGATTCAAACTCGAAATTTCTTTTTATTAAAATGATTTAATTTAAGAACGATAATAGCCTGATCTTTTTGTGATGGATTTCAATAACCCTTTTTGAATAAATCCTTTCAAAAACCTTTTAAAATAAAATTCCTTAATAATTCCTAGTATCGACGCTCATGTCTATAGAGAAAAGAAGAGTCTCGAAATCTTCAGTATTTTGCCCTTAAGTTGCCACTCTGTAACCGTTGGATCCTGCGCCCAATATTGCCGCCAAAACTACTGATAATAACCGCAATTTCGTTTAAATTTACATGTGGTCCAAATTTCAGGTTATATGCGATATACTTTCCCATGAGATTCCACGCAAGTCTGAAATCAGCTTACCGTACCTACGTCATCTATACGAATTGTGGACAAGGTGGTGAAGGCATATTTATATATCAAGTTTTCGTAAAATTAATACATACCAAAATATAGCTAGACAAATCATCGCATTGCAACCGAATTGTAACAATGATTTGTTCCCAAAATACGGAACGAGTAAGGCCAAAACTGGCTTGCAACACATACATACAGAGTGTTATCACCAAACTATACGGTGAAAAACGAAAGTTATACACGTGTTGGGGTGTTTCCCCAACAAGGTCTTTCCATGTATTTCGTCTAATTTTGTCTTTAAAATTCATATTAAATATATTCATATTTTTCTGTTTTGCGCTGGTGATTTAATACCATTAAATCATTGTGTTTGGCTTTTCGTCATGATATTGCATTTGCAGCTACAGAATATTATTATTTTATGCTTTTGTATAAAACATTTTTTTAACATAAAATCCAATACCAACAAAATGAAAAGAAAATAAAAGTATATTTGCATTCACTAAAGTCTGATTTTATTTTAAATTGTCGAATTATGGCAGCACAATGACATACTGAACATCCTAATCTCCCTCGGTATTTCTACGCACATGATCTGTCCATCTCGACCGTAGAGTTTTTATTTCAGTGACCGGTTCTTTCTGTGTATAGCAATTTTAGTTCTGCATTTGTTCGTGACTAGATATATTGCTGGCCCATATATTTTTGATTATGTTCTTCTTTCTCATCTTTTAATTACTCTCCGTTCCCTACCGAAAGTGCCTATGTCTGACAGCCGTACATAATATCATGTTTCATGACGATTTTGTATACGTTGTTTTTGGATTGATGATATGTTTAAATCAAAATACTCGTAAGGGCATAGAGAAAGCTGTCTGGGGTTTTCAGTCTCTAATATGTTTATCGAATGTAATGATCGATTCTATGTAAGTACTACTAGTTTAACTCGCATACTGAAGCTTGCGTTTCATTTCTAGTTTCAAACATTTCTCATATAATGCATATACGGTTTCTATTGCTTTTTTTGTGTGTAAGATTGGAGCAATATAGAACTCATATCAATGAGATTGAGGATTCCCACCAAAGTAAATATTTTGTCCATGTGTGCTTTTAAGTTGGGGGTTTCTTAACTAACTTGGACGAATAGGCTGACGTTGGGGGTTGTTTTGACAATGTTAAATCTTTGTTGTTTGAATACAATACATACTCAATGAAACAATGTGTTTTATTCGCAAAGCAGACAACAAATTATGCTTGCATAGTGGTTAGAAGATCGGATAATTTTAATGAATATAACTTAATTTCTGTTGCGTTTGTGATGTTTAGTATTTTACTGCTTAGCGTCATATTGTTATAGTACAATAAAGAAATTCGCAAGGCCAAGAGAAACTCGTATCAAGAGTTCTGCGAAAAGATAGCCGGAACAAAGGAGTGCGCAAGAGTGTACAAAGTTCTGGCCGTCGAAGGTACTGCAGGTGAAGCTGGACATCTAAAGAAACCAGATGGCTCGTTTACCAGCTCCACAAAAGAAACTCTGGAACTACTGACGGACACATATTTCCCAGAGTTCAGAGTCATAAACAATCAGAGTAGGTCAGAACCAACAGCAAGGCATGCAAGGCCAGAAAAAAAAACAGATTGGAAAAGGGCCAGCGAGATTGTAATATTTGAAAAACTAAATGGGCAATACGGGAAATCCAGCCTTATAAGTCCCCCGGACCAGTCGATCGGTATATCCGCGACAACATTCTCTTAACAAAACCCCATAACGAGCATCAATATGCGTACCAACCAGGAAAGTACAGATTTGGCCCTGGACGATCTAATCTGATGAAGGCAATATACGATAAGGGAGTGATTTAGAGTGAGATAGATTTCCAAGCCACATTGAGAAACGTCTATGGAATCTTCTGTAAGACAACACTATATTAAACAAAACTTTGTTGCGCTCCGTATTTCAAATGAGATCGAATGATGCCCTTATATATGTGATTGATGATAACTGGGTCTGCACCCCACCAAACTCGACTAATCGCCTGCATAACATTGAGACCTTTCTTAACTTTGATCTGAATATCAGAAACTTGCTTATTCCACTTCAAATTTGAGCTCGGAGCAATGCCCAGGTACTGAAGAGAGTTCCACGTGACTTATCCCAGGTCTGAAGAGGATCGCTTTAGACTTTCGAGAAGACAGCGAAAATTCATAATCTATGAACCACTGGTTTAATTTTTCCAAAGATTCGTTTATCCTGTGAATAACAGATGGTATGTCCTTACCTGTACACATAGGAGTCATATCATCTGCATACTGTATCAAAGAAACCTGGTCTGGTACCAAGTTATGCAATTCTTGAGTGTGAATATTGAATAGTAAGGGGCTTAACGGGGAACCTTGGTTTAGACCACTACTGGAAATTCCAGGACCACTAATTTTGCTATCCTGTCCCTTGATGTACAATTTTTTACTAAACATTATATCAAATACCAGATTCATTAAATTAGGCCAAGCGTTGGGTACAAAATATGGGGTTCTGTTTGCAAAAGGTCGAACAGAAATGAAATTTTGTGGGATGGTAGAGATAGGTCCCCTGATAGTACATCTATTTGTTTGCGACCTCGGGGGGGTGCCGCTCGAGAGGTGGGGGGATGAAAACTCTGCTTCGCGGCGCTTGGAGGAAAATAGCACCCTTGGAGTAGGTGCTATAGAAAAAAAGTTCAAATAAAATATGTAGAAAACAAAATTACCCACAACTTTGGTTTTATACACTTTTTCGCTCCGACCAATATTTTTTGCTCGCCAAACTTGGGGGGTAGTTTGCAAATTTTAACAAAATCAGAGTTTAATCGCGGATTGAAACAAATATGGCTACCAAACAATTCTGGTATATTTTTTTCCTGTAAGAGTAAGGTTTTCTAAGTAAACTGATGCTTGATTCGTTAAATTTGACCTTATATTATAAAGGATATGATTTAGTGAAGTGCGCCCTTACATACTCTGATATGGGCATTTTTCATCTATCATGATTTGTAAAATAGTGTTCGAAAATTGTCTATTGTTATATTTACTAAATAATTTACAGTTAAAAACTTATAAAATAAAAACTGCATAATGACCAAACTTTAATTGAAAATTAAAATTGTGAGTTAAAAACTCATAAAATAAAAAATAAAAACTCCATAGTCCCCTCGAGCAGCGACTTAGTGTGGCTTTATGGCAAAAACCAAAACGCTCAGTCCTTACCAGGCTGGAATGGCTTCATGGAAGAAGTGACCTGGTCAAAACCATACCAACGCAATAGGATCTTGTGTTTACCGTTTATAAACGCTCCACCGAGTGACTACGATACTGTCTTCACGTCCCTTCTATCAGCAGCAAAAAAAGTACAAGTTTGCAGCAACAAACTTGCTTTGTAACGTTTGACCAGCCGTTATATATAAAAGCGCGTGACATTATCGCAAGTAATGTTGATCCTGCCTTAACCAACGTTGTTCCAATATTAGGAGGATTTCTCATGGTAATGTCGTTTATGGGGGCCATCGGCTATATCATGGCAGGAAGTGGCCTAAAACAACTCATCAGTGTGATTTATGCCGAACAGTCTGTTGATAAGATGTTGTCCGGGCATGCGTATAGTAGGGCCTTAAGAGCACATATTTTATGCCACTTAGCTATTGCCAAGATTATTTGGCAATCTATAGAACTTACAGAGGATGAACAAGCTTGTATGTCCAAACTCTTGGATCCTGCGGATCGCTCGGATATACTGACGATAGAACAGAGTGAATCGTACAAAAGCCTCACAGGAAAATTCAAAGAGCGCCTTATGCAACTGGAAGCGCACGGGCCGACAGCGAAGTTGTGGATACAATATTTTCGTATGGTTACGATCCTGAAACAATTTATTGAAGCTGAACGCTCATCCAACTGGCATTTACATTTGGAGACGATACAGAAGATGTTACTACCACATTTCCATGCAGCTGGGCACTTCCTCTATGCAAAATCGTGTCAGCTCCACCTGCAAGATATGCTCGCTTTGCCTGATAAAATGAATCCTGCTGAATATGAGCGCTTTACCGACGAGGGATATTTTACTATCCGACGGTCTGACAAATTCTGGCCAGGAATTTGGTCAGACATGACAATCGAGCAGACCTTAATGCGTAGTATGAAAACTTCAGGTGGCCTAACACATGGTCGTGGAATTTCTGATAGCGTGTTGACCCTCTGGACATTGGGAATGGTATATTTGTACAACATATGCCATGCAATTGAAGACTTTTGTTCTGTATCAATACATAGCACAGAACAGCATGTAGACATGAGAACATCACGTATCTTGCGCGACACACAAGATCTAAACAAGCTTGATGATTTTCTATCACTTCACAATCTTTTCCCAGAAGATGATGTTCTAATGTCAATTAACACTGGAGTTGTTGGAGAGTTGAATGTAAATTGCCACCAGGCGTACGAAATTAGATCACGTGCGATGACACAAATGTTTGCCATACTTTTGAGTCGGTGAAATTTAAACGTAAAGAGCGAGTTGTCTCTCTAGCCGCTGCTAACTGTAGCGTAAAGATTGCGTCGCCATCGGCTTCTGTTGTGATCAATCAGCTTTTGTTGTTTCAACGCATATGCATTGCGAAAAAAAACGGACGATGAACTGAAAGAATACTTGCAGTACGAGCTTGCGCCTTTTCCGCTTTCAATGTTCACCGAGGAAGGTATGCGCAAAGGGGTAAAATCCTCACTTTACAAAGCTTATGTGCCCGTAACACCAGTCATAAATGTTGACACGACCATGCATGTTGTTGACGGTGGCTTCTTGCTCCATCGTGTTCTGTGGGGCCGTCAAAATTCATTTGCAATCATTTGTGCAAATTACATTCATTACATTCATTACATTACAAGGCATTATGGGCCGAATACTAGTGTTATTTTTGATGGATATCCCGAAAGTGGGACAGGAGCAGGTACGAAATCTGCTGAAAGAAACCGCCGATCAAAGCAGCACGAATGTAATCTTCGATGAATCCATGATTCCAACTGTGTCGCAAGAAACATTTTTATCGAACAGCTTTAACAAAAGGCGCCTCATTGCAATGCTGCAGATAAAGTTGAAAGCAGAGAATTATACTTTTAAGCAGGCGGTCGAAGATGCAGATACATTAATTGTGCAGACTGCTATCGAACTTGCTTCCTCTTTTTCCTTCGTTTGCGTTATTGGCGAAGACGTAGATTTACTTGTGCTGTTGACTTCTAAAGCCAGAGAAATCCCCAATGTTTACTTTCGCAAGCCGGGTAGAGGCAATAAGGAGGATGTGTTCTATTCACACCAGTGCTTCCAATATAATGAATCCATTGCGAAATGTCTCTTATTTGTACATGCCTTTAGTGGTTGTGACACCACATCGGCGTTATTCAATCAAGGCAAGATTCGATTCCTTAAAACTTTGGAAAAAAATCCTACAATAACCGAGACGATTCAGGTATTTGATGACCCCAATGCAGAACTCACGAAAGTAGCAGTCGCTGGCGAACTGTTTATGCTGCGGCAGTATGGTGCAGACAGCAAACATCTCACGTTAGATTCTCTGCGGTATACCAACTTTGTACGGGCCTGGCCGTCTCCAAAAACTCCTTTAATCTTGCGTCACTGCCACCAACATCCGATGCTTGCTATCATCATTCGTTACGAACCAATTGTCAAGTTCAAAACTGGCGGGGAGTCCACAAAACTCCAGAAGATCATGGATGGCGAAAAACCGCAACAGGACTAGACGCTATATGCATCTTAAAGGAACCAGCTCCAGAGGTTCTGCTTAAGACTATCTCCTGTAGATGTCAGAAAGGTTGTGTTCCTGCTTGTGGTTGCCGTAAAGCAGGATTGAAATGTTCGGTTTTGTGTTTATACTGTATTGGGACGTCCTGCGAAAACATTAGTAACCACATTTTGCTGGAGGAAGACATCGCAGAAGATGCCGAAAACGTTTCCGATCCAACAGAGGACGATGAGGACTCAATTTAATGTCATAAAACTCCGATATCGACCGTGGAATAGGCCTCTTGGGGATACTACAATAAAAAAAAACGCGCCGATCAGCTCTACCTCAAGGGTGGTGTGGAAACGAGTTGAAAATTATTTTTTCTAGTATTATGTTTGCACTAAAATAAAAAAAAGTTATTGTAGGTCAGCAATACTAAGAAAATATCGACCTTAGATCATGATAGATGAAAAATGCCCATATCCAAGTATGTAAGGGCGCACTTCAAAAAATCATATCTTTTATAATATAAGGTCAAATTTAACGAATCAAGCATCAGTTTACTTAGAAAACCTTACTCTTGCAGAAAAAAAAATATACCAGAATTGTTTCGTAGCCATATTTGTTTCAATACGCGATTAAACTCTGATTTTGTTAAAATTTGCAAACTACCCCCCAAGTTTGGCGCGCCGTAGAGCAAAAAATATTGGTCGGAGCGAAAAAGTGCATAAAAGCAAAGTTGTGCGTAATTTTGTTTTCTACATATTTTATTTGAACTTTTTTTTATAGCACCTACTCCAACGGTGCTATTTTCCTCCAAGCGCCGCGAAGCAGAGTTTTCATCCCCCCCCCCCCCCCCACGAGGTCGCAAACTTAGATGTACTATCAGGGGATCTATCTCTACCATCCCACAAAATTTCATTTATGTTCGACCTTTTGCAAATAGAAACCCTCTTTTCATACAATTTGTAAATATTTACATTATCTTATCCCGCTGATATATCTTAAAACACTCCAACCGCAATCTGTCGCTTAGAGAAAGCCACAAGAACTCTAGATGTAAGGTATGTAAGGCATTTTTAAACTTCCTTTTCCCAACCTTGTTAGGTTTTAACAAGGGGCATATGAGAGTATCTCTCCATTCCTCAGGAGTATAACCTCCATCTAAGCAATCATTATAGATGCCCAGCAGGGCCTTCTTTGACACCAGATCCATACTTGTCGCAGAATTTTTCCGACTTCTAAACACAGATTCCAACTCAATCAACCGCAGCATCTCCACCCGGGGATTTTCGTTCAAAATTAGGATCACCCTGATAAAAAGTTAAATTTTCCAACAATTTCCAACAATTCACCGGCCACCTCCGGAGTTGGAAGTCCTGCCCTCAAATTATTCACAGAAGCATTAGAAACCTTCCTAACTGTCTTCCAGACACTCCTTAGAGGAGTGTCTCTGTTCAAATAAGCACAAATTTTACAGAAGGATTGTCGTTTTTTAATATGCAGAAATCTCCTAGACTCTGCAATAGTTTTCTTCAATTCCAAAATTTTTTCCAATGTTGAGTCGTTTCTATAGCTCCTGATTGCATTTTTCCTTTGAAATATTACCATATTACATTCTTCACCCCACCATGGTACCGAGGGTTTAAATCTTTTATTGTTGGGAATAGCTCTATCTGATGCCCGCTCAATGGCACTAAAAAATTGTTGATATGATATCAATCCATTCTCTGGGATGGATAAAAGGACACAATCATGATACTGATTCCGATCAGTTCTCCTAAAACATCTCCTGGTAATTGCCTCACCGGGACATGACTCATCTGACACTAAATACCTACTTAATAGATGTGGGAAAATGATCGCTGTTGCCACAATCATTTAACACTTCCCAGGTTATTTTAGTACCCAACATTTGGCTGGCCAATGTAAGGTCTACCACTGATTTATTTTGATTAGTGTTACATATTCTAGTGGGTGAGCCATCATTTAACACAGATAGCAATATGGAAGATAACGACTCACAAATAACTCTACCTTTATGATTTTCTATAAAACTACCCCATACAGGGTGATTAGTATTGAAATCCCTGACTATGAGTTTCTGGTCAGGAATTGATGATATGTCTTTTCTAGTGACACTCCTCCAGCGGAGCATTTGGAGGCATATAAATGTTTGCAAGGTGAAAATTATATTTGTGCAATTCAATAACCATTATCTGTACATTCTGATGAAGATAAGAGGAGTTTATTTCAACTTCCGACACCTATACAATTCCTAATTATTTCAAAATTAAGAACAGGATCATCATCACCCAAAACAGACTGTAATTTTGCAATAACTTCCTTTAAAAAAAAAAACCTTGGTTGGGTAACCTAATGAAGAGCTCTCTCCCCAATCAATTGGATTGAAGAAACTTCTGCTCGAAGAAGGAAATAATAAATTCGAATGAGGGGGGGGGGGGAGTCTGTAGATTACGTTTTTTTTAGAAACTGTACATCTAGTTGCCGTCTCACTGTAGGTTGGCAACTGAGCATTACTCAATACATCCTGATGGAACCTAACATTATTTCCTAAGCAAGGCCTTGAATTTGGGACTAT